>JBBPCX010067247.1:0-13509 GCA_037974365.1 Hydrocynus forskahlii | reverse complement strand
ACATGGTTGTTGTTCAATAATAAGATTATTCCTCAAAAATACAACTTGCCTAATAATTCTGCACTCCCTGTATATCTCAAATAGTTACAGAAACCTGAGAGTAATTACTGTCACTCAACCACTCACGTCAGGCTGAATAATTATATAATTATATTCATTATATTCTCCTGACATTCACCGTGAATTCAGTTAGTGTTTAGTAGTGCATCTACACTTTGTGTGCAGTGCTGAAATATACAGATGGATTATTTTGGGTAGCTCTTAATGTGGAATGTCATACGTAATGCTTGAGGTGGCAGCACACTTAAGTGTTGGTTTGAATTCAGAACATGTTAGGTGGACAAAGATTTCAAAGATTTATTGTCATATACAGTGTATGTGTACAGGTACAATAAAGATCTTACTCTCTTTTTGCAAAACTGCATCAGGTCATTTTATGCTAAGTATTAGTAGTTCATGGCAAGAAATCAGCGGTAAATGTGTCATAATGGAACACTGCAATAAGATGCATGTAGATTTAATAATGTACTGTAATACAACATAATTGATGTAATAAACTGAAATTTTGGGAATGCCCATATAGAGAAGTAATACATGTGGCAAAAAGATAGGTGACTACAGTACTCATAATTACAGCTTATCTGTAACAGTAATACACAGAAGATGATAGAAAATCAGAGAAATTATGACTGTACAGAGTAACAATATCAATAATACATTTTTAGCAGTTACTTTGGGTAAGAACCAGTCCCGAAATCTTGTTGCGCATGATCTGATGGTCTGGATTTGTTTCCCAAGGTTCAAGATTGCTTTATTCTCATCAGCAGCTGTGTAAACACGTGTGATGAGATGTTTCTCCAAGGACCACAGTGCAACATTTAGCAACATACAACATTCAACAGAGTGCAAGTTACAGCAGAGACAGTACAGACAACACAATAAACAGACACCCAACAATGTAATGGTAATATATGTAATCACCATTATGATTATTGGACAGGTATAAGTTAGCAGAATTGAACAAAGCACAAGAAACAATACAATAAATATACAGTATAGCAGTGTAACAATAGTGTGAATGCAATGTAAATCAGAGACAATTCAATAAATAGACATACAGAAATGTTACAGAAGTGTGAATTCGAAGTACATCTGAGACAATACAGCTGTGTAACAGCAAGGTGGGAAAGGGGTGTAAACCTTCCAGAATTAATAATAATATTGCACCATCTGTATATTAAAGCTAAAGTGGCATTTGGCAGACGCCCTTATTCAAAGCGACTTACAGTTACAGGGACAGTCCCCCCTGGAGCTACAGAGGGTTAAGTGTCTTGGAGACAATGGTAAAAAGTGGGGTTTGAACCATGCAGCTTTGTGGTCATTGGGTTCACAAGAAAGTGTTTACCCACTAGGCTACTACCACCCTATTATTTTACACAGGAGACAGTTAGCAGCATTGAACAATGGAACCAAGCATAAATTGTAGCTTATCAAATCTAGTAACAGGACATAAGTGTGTCTATAATTGCAGTGAACAGAGGTAAAGTGCAGGTGCTATTAAAAGTCCAGAGTGTGTAATAAGAAGAATTTAAAGTATCAGGTGGAGTAGATCACTGGAATATACTTGGTTAGCTGGGGAATAGATATTTATGTGCATTCAGAGTTCTGATGGCCTGTGCTATGAAACCAGACCAGAAGGTTTGACACCATCTGCTAGAAGAGAGGGCAATAAAGAGAAAAGTCCTTGAGCTGGATCGCTGTGGTTCTTCATTATGTGGCCTGCATTAGGCGGCGCACTATGTAAATGTCCTTGATTGTTGTGAACTCTGAACCAGTGATGATTTGAGCTGTTTTACAACTCTTTATTGAGCTCTTCTGATCTGTGCCAAACAGCTCCCATACCAAGATGTAGTACATCCAGGCAGGAATGACTCTACAGTGCATCTGTGGAGTTGCACAGCACTCCAGTGGACATCCAATGTGGTCTCAAACACCTGAGAAAACGATTACAGCTACTGTGTGCTCTGTCTACTTAAGGGTCATCAGTGAAAGGGAACCCCAGGAATCTAAAGCTGTTGACCCTCTCCACCGCATCTCCTTTGATGAAAATATTGCAATAGCCTATCTGCAAGTTGGAGTCTACCTACTTAGTTTTGCTCAAATTAAGAGAGAGGTTGTCGTCATGGCACCAATCTGCTAGAAATTTTACTTCTCTTCTGTAGGTAATTTCACCTTTGTTGGTGGTTATGCCTACAGTGGTGGTGTCAGCAAACTTGTAGTTGGAAGGAGAGGAGCATTTTACACTTCCCTGTGGAATGTCCGTATTGAGAATCAACATGGGGGTGTAGTTCCACCAGTGTATGTACAGTGAGGTAGTCCTGTTAAATAGTTTCTGGATTAACAGGGTTTCTCATATCAAGATCAGAATCACAAAAATTTATCCAGAAATACTCAGAAAATGCTTAGTACTAAATACACAATGCTTTGTACAAAAACACTGTGGTTGGTAAAAGATGTAGATATAATTTCTATAGACAAATAAATAAAACTACTGCTGAAGTTTACTAGTTAACACAAATAGTTTAATAAACAATAGCACATAATAAGAAATATATTGTACATAATGATAATGATTTAGCACACCATAAGATACTGCACATCTAGGTAGCAGCACAGATTATTGTGTAGGTGTATGACAGGGGGAGGAGTTATAGAGTCTGATGGCAGTGGGGAGGGAAGATTTTCTGTGCCATTCAGTGGAGCACTTTATGCTGGTGAATCTGTGGTAAAAAGTGCTTCTTTGTTCGACCACAACACTGTAGAGTGGGTGATTGGGATTGTCCATGATGGCCTAAAGTCTAGACTATGTTCTCCTTTTAGCCACAGTTGCTCACCCACCACTGAGTCAGCTTTTTTGACCAGTTTTTTAAGTCTCTTGGTGTTTTCTGCCACTATCATGTTGCCACCCCCAGCACACCACAGCACTAACCACGTCATAGAGCATCTGCAACATGGTGTTTCAGACTTGGAGTCTTTGTAGAAGGTACAGCCCACTTTGACCCCTCTTGTATGTGGCCAGAGAGTTCTTTGACCAGTCTAGGTTATTTCCCATGTGCATACCAAAAGTACTTGTAGTCCTGAACAGTCTCCCCCCACAATGGACAGGAGAGTGATAGGAGATTGTGATCTTCTCAGGTCCACCACCAGTCCTTTGGTCTTGTTGATGTTGAGCTGCAGCTGATTCAGCACACTCCAGTCAACAAAACTGCCCACAGTCATCCTATATTCCAAATCATCCCCATCCCCCTGTCACTGAGTCTTCTGAGAATTTCTGCAGATGGCAGCCCTCAGTGACATATGAAGTATAACCTGAGATTCTATTTCTTGCATGATTTTTCTTTGTGAGAATCAGTCATGTGAGACACCTATCAGCTTGTAAGATCTTGTATGAAACTAGCCTTAGCCCTTTTCCAGACTCTGTCATGATCCAGAGAGTACAGGTGATCCAGCCCCCCCCACCCCACATCTGTCCACTGAGCAGCATGTTTAGGTTCCACTGCTGGCCCCACAGTGATAACACCACACTCTGCACACAGAAATGAATAATGCATCAGCAGTTGTTCTTCTGATGTGCAGGACTGAGGCAGTAACCAGGCAAGTGCTGGAATAATGGCCAATCACTGCACTGAGGTAACATGAGTCAGATGTAATGACTGTCAGCGCTAATGGGGGTCTAATTACAAAACCCTCTCTTCAGGATGGAAAAGAAGGGCACTCCCTCCATAAATAAGCATGTGTGACATGTTTGTGTACAGAAAATTATGGCTTGTCATTGAAGTGATGATGATATGTCTTTGGGGGCAAGCTGTTTGGGTGCTTCTTTGAATTAAAGAGAATAGGGTATGGGGGCATCGCTTAGTTTCGTCTCAGAACTCTGCACGTTTGATCACGTTGCATTTCAGATTTGGTTGTGCGGGCAGCTTTCACCCTGTGGGCATATGCCACTGTGTACACCAGTCTTTTCTTTTTTGAAAAGACCAGTCTTTTCTTCTTTGTGACAGATACATTTCTGTACTTGGGAGTGCTGTGGTTTTTTATCCTTCAAACCAGTTACTTTAACATCTCAAAGTGCAAGGCCTCATATATGGGCCCCAACTTCACTTTCTCTCAGAAGTGACATATTAGGTTGCTATCACCAAATAATTTACAGTTGTTATTGAATAATAAGTGTAAGCTTGTAGCTTAAGTAATAAGTCTACAGTTTAAAAGTTTTTCTTTTGCAGTTTCCTCAACATATATACATTTTTCTGATAAACAAACAAACAAATAAATAGCACAAGTTAAAAGTAAGACAAGGCCTTTTCTTTGCTTTTTAATCCCCAGATTTACCCTGTTTTGACCTAGGTCTTTAATGTTATCTCCCTGTTTTGATCTAGCCAGTAGTTACATTATTAGAGGGAAACCCTTGAAGCGTGTGATAGAGCTTGTTCATCTTAGCAGGGTAACTAAGCTCTGGCCAGAGGCAGGCAGTGTCCTGCCAGGCTTTCTACAGTTAGTCTCGGGGTGGGTTGGCAGCCAGCAGCTGCCTACTGGGCTGTGTTCATGGCATTTCTGGCCTGGTGGGTGGATGGGCCAAGGTGGTGTGATGTGGAATGAAAGGGACAATGATATCTTTGAAATGAAACTCTGCACTGCTTCAGCACAGCCGTCAGAGCAGCAGTCTCAGACAGTTTAAATCAGTCTTGCTAGCCGATGCAGAGGAGATCAAGGAAGAGGTATCTGTCTATCTAAGGAGTGAAAAGCTTTAGTCAGCTTGAGGTGGCAGCATCCTGGAGGAGTTTCTTATTTGGCCTCTGTACTAAGGTAAGGGCTTTTCTCACTATGTGGATTCACTGACAGATTATGGAATACATTTTTCTGACACTCGTGCCATAAGATTATCTCCTGGGTATTCTTAGGTTATTAAATGTTACACATTCTGTCCATCTCCTTGTGGGACTTTGATCACCTGATATTTTATGGGTAAAGCCAGTGGGACATGTCTACTGTCATGAATATGTTTGGAGCATCGTGTTTTCATAGTAGAAAATTTCATAGTTTTCATGTCGAAAATCTCAGTATGTCTGACGTGAGCCAAAAATATAATTTGAGTGTTTAATTGATTGGCCTTGTTCCAGTACCCTTGCATGACTTGTCACTCCTCTCCTTGTTCAAACAGAACTGAGGCAAAATAGTGTAAGGATAGTGTACTTTGTTGTCTGAAGACTCAAATTTCTTTTACCATGCCTGCTCTAATGCTATGTAACCAGATATTTACAGAGTATATCATGCCTTGCTTAATAGATTTTGAAGGTAGTGATTTTGAAGGCAGTAGACTAATGTGAAAAGATGCACTTAATGGTAGGTTCAATACAGTTTTTATGCAAAGATGTTTTTCTATTCTAAGTTATAAAATACGAAGCAAAAAACAGATGCCCAGAGTTTTAACCATGGTTATATACACAACACTGGACTGTGATAGGATGCATCCAGATGCTTAGTTTTGATTGTTGATAGTGGTTTACACAAAAGACAGCCTTTGAGAGACCGTCAGAAGAAACCAAATGTATATAATTGCCACTTACCTGAGGAAGAGGTAATTATAAGGCACCAGAAAACACAATGGAAAGAGGGCCTGCCAGTGGTGGCAGTGTGATGCTCAGGGAAATTTTCTTCTAGGAAACCTTGGGTCCTGGTATCCATATGAATGTTCCTTTGACATGTACCACCCAAGCAAAACTTTGAGGCAGACCAAATCCATCTCTTCATAGCAGCAGTATTTACCAAATCTCAATCTGACTGAGCAGCTGAGGGATGCACTGAACAACCAATACTAATCCCCACCTTGCAACTTAAAAGACTAGGAAATCTTTGCAAGTGGTTTTAATGTAATGGCTGATCAGTGTATATTTAAGATGTTTGTGTATCTTTGTGTAGTGAAAAAGGTGTAAGGAGTTAAGGCACTCTGATCTTATTGCTGGAAAGCTTCTTGTCTCAAAGTCCATGCTGAAGGTTCCTTTCTGCCACCCTTGTGGTTGTTCCTCTTTTGAGTCAATTCAGCACAATTTTCATCAGACGTAACAAATCACTGTATTGTGAAGGTGTGAAAGGCAAATCATAATAGTATGGTGAGTCTGTGTTTTTAATATGCTTCAATGTTAGAGATGCACCCTGGCTTGTTTTTCTGGGTATTAAGAGTATCTGAAGGCCCATCCAGTTATCTGATGAACCATGAACAGCCTGGATTCATCAGGGAGGCAGTGAATTATGCTGAGAGGAAGTGTGAGTGTGAGCAGAAGAGACAGGAGAGACAAGAGACAGAAGAGATTGCTGATTCATAGGAGATTGAAAAATCACACTGAATAAACAGTAGGTGTGTGATGAATTACAATATTTTAGTGTGAGAGACTGTGGAAAGGTGAACCCCCTACTTCCAGCATCACAGCAGAGTTCCTTGCAGAAAGATATCTCGAACCACAATTTATTTTGACAAAGCATCAGCAATGGCACGAAAAGAGAAAGCAGGAGCTGGATGTGTTTATCACTCAGTGCAGGGGTCAGGCTGAGATTAAGCTGTGGTCACTGGGCAAGGGGGAAAGATGGGGTTACAGGGGCGAGAGCATGGGGCCTCTTGGGGGACTACTTGGTTTACTGGAAATTAAGTAACGCAGCAGACAGGGTGATGGATTTGATGGAGGATAAAGGGACGAGCACATGGGCACTTTGACAGCAGCGGCAACCACTCATAAAGAGTGTCATGACCTGGGGAAAGCTCTCTCATCATGGGGCCCCACGCTGGGCTGATTCTGTCTGTGTCCCTGCTCTCTGTACGTGCTTGGAATCCTTGATTCTCTCTCAGTAATAGCAGAGGCAACCACACACTCACCCTTTTCCTCCCAGCCGGAGCTAGCTATGACAAACAGCTTGCAGGCATTACTGACAATAGATCTAAATGATTGTGTGTTTTACTTTACAGTACTTGCATCTGAGAATGTAAATCATGTCTATGAATGTATATGATGTTGCTTTTGTTCACTTGGAGTTTCAGGCACATTTATATGTGTAAAAGCTCTTGAATAATCCTGTGTTTGTGTATATGTATGTGTTTCAGCTGCAGCACGGCCCTTGTGGCCGAGATGCCACTGTGTTCACTGCCAGTCGACGGTGGATCCTGAGGGGCCGGAGGTGCCCACTGAGCGCAGGGGGCACAGTGCCAAGCACGCTGACCACGACATGAACCTGTGCTGGAATGAGATCAAGCGCAAATCCCATAACATCAGGTGCCATTCTCACTCAATTGTATTTTTTTTCCAGACCTGGGTTCAACTAGACTTATTATTCATTTATTAATTATAGGGCTTAAAATAAAACTAATACATTGTTTAATTTATCACCATAATAACATCAGCTCATAATAATAATAATAAGAGTTTCGATAAGAAGCCATGTTAGCAGACACATCTGTTTTGCATTCTATTTGTATGACTGTGGTGCATTATGGTTTATTTACAGGCTTAGCCCTCTAATTACTGTCTTGACCCCAGTGCTTCTTCAGGGATGTGTGTAACAATGTGTGATTGGTTCAGACAAGCCCCCTACCTGCAGCTTGTAATAATATGATCATCATGAAATACCATACAGTGGTGTATTTCTAGTCAGCATGCTGACATCATTGGGCCCTGGAGGCAGCATGATAGGATATAAGCATCAGGTTTAATGGCTGTGGACAGAATGCTAAGTGGTTTCCGCAAGAGATTTTCAGGGAGTACATCTGACCATCCTGACCATCAGGCTGCTTTTCATCTGACCAGATTTTTGACAGACAGCTGTTTGGACCTGTCCATTTTTACAATGTATTTTGATTAAGTTGAGGATTACTTGATACTCACAAACTTTTTCTTTTTTCATATTCCAGGCTGATGAGTTGCTAGGATTTCATGAGGATTTTGGTTCTTGAGTGTATAGACTGAGTTGAAGTTAATGTTATGTTTTATTTGTGTTATGAAGAATCTAAAAAGCCACAGTGTGATCTCATATCTTTTATTCTAGAGTAATTCCCCATGAATAATTTACTTTGAATTTTAGCAACAAAAACATTTTCTCAGTGTGCCAGTAATAAAAATGTCAAATGAGCTTTCATATGGGGAAACAGAGCATCCTTTTGTCAGAGTCAACAGACAATCACGTATTCTTTCAGCCTGCAGTAGGATGTGTTGTGGTCTGGGTGGAATGTGTATTAGAGGTTACATGGGAGGACAGAGGGTTGCTGGGAATGTGTTATTTTAGTGGGGGAGCCATAGTAGAGATGTTTCAGGTCTCTTCTCATGTCCCACATGATACAGCTGTGAGGGGGTGCTAATGGTCTGAAACATAATCTACTCATCCACTGGGGCCAGTTCTGCCCCTGTATGTGTTAAAACACCCAAAGTATCAGTGTATCCCTATATTAAATTTATTTTGATTGCTGAATCAAAAGTATACTACTTGTTAGTGTTATTAGAAGTGTCTTGCTCTGTATTCCATGTACGTATTAGCACAAATAATCTTTGTCTACACTTATGCCATGATCAGGCTTCAGGCTTGTGACTGTAATGGCATGATAATTACTGTTACCTAAAACAGCTTTTGGGGGTTAATGATTACAACTGTAAATATCTTGGTCATTTGGCGTGTGTGTGTGCACATGTGTGAAAAAGAGAAATGCTATGTGAGTGCAGATTATATTAAAACTGAAGGGTCTGTGTCAGTGTTTTTGAAGTGCATTTATGAAGTTTTCAAACCAGGGAACTTCCAGCTAAGGAACACAACTGGTTGGTGGGTCTGTTAAGTTTTTAGTAGTGAAAAACCGTGCTGAGAATTTTGTGAGCTACTGTGAGGCTCATTACCATCTCATATAATGTAATTAGTTTAGAATAAGTTTAATAAGCTTAGAATCACAATAGATTAAAACTCAGCCCACACCCTATCTTTTGCCTGGATAAGGCAGTTGTGGGAGAGAGTGTCACTTGCGTCATTCTGGGGGACTGCAGATATAGACTTACTAATGGCATAAGGCTGCATCTGTATGACTTTAGGGATGCTTGCGTTAGCAAGTGGCAGAACGTTGTGTTCGTGCCAGGGCTGGCAAACAAAACCAACTTTTCAGATATTCTTATGAAGGAGCAAATCAACTGGGATTTATAAGAGCATGAATTATTTAGTGAATGCTCAGCAGCGGAATTAAACCACAGACACCAACTGGCATGGTGTGGATCAGACTCTGCTATTCAGAGGCCCCATGCCGCTGATACAGCCACAGTGACTGTTGGCATCTTTCTTTGAAAGGAGATAATCATGTTGTGCCAGCGCATAGCTCGGTAGTGTGGGATGCACAGGGCGTGCGTCAACATAAAAGAGACCTGTCTCCTGTGTTTATGTAGTAAGACCTGTCTAACACAGTGTCTTAACAGGACCTACTGAGGATGGGAGAGACTTTGCGAGTTGTGGCTGCATGGATGATATGCTCTGCTCTGTGTTCTTGCTAGGGATGTCATAATCCTACCTAAAAGATTGGTATCAAAGTCGTTTAAGGCATATTGGAATAAAATTGGTTGCATTAAGCCCAGTCAAATTCCCATTCCATCCTCAAAGCACAGTGCACACTGTCACATAATTTACGTAAATGGACATTTTCAATGAGGCACCATTTCAGGAGTTAACAAGTCGTTAACATATTGTAGAAATATGTATTATTGAAAACAACCATTTATATGGTTAAGCTAGACATGTGTCACCAAAATATGGTTAAACTAAGCATGTAAAATTTGAGTGTATTAGATACTGTTTTGCTGCACATGCTTGTTATGTAAATGATCTCTTTTGTGGGTATATCTAACACCATGTGTACATGCACATCTGCATATTTGTGCTTTTTGAAGGAGACAGGTATGTCTGTCTGTGTGGAACATGTGGTAAGTCAGATGTGTATGAATTTATGTTCAAGTATGCACATAATCTAATGGGTCTGTGTGAATGTGTGTGTCTGTTTTTTTATGAAGCATCTGATGCAGAGAATGTAGATTAAAGTGGTGAGCCAGACTGCGCAAAAAGGCAGAGCTAAATTGAAAGGCTCGGTTCCTGCTGGCTGTTAGACGTAGTTCAGTCATTGTTCTTCAGCTGCAGTAAATTCAAATGTACACCACTGGCTGATTCTTAGGGTACAACAGTGCACTAACGTGAATATGTGCGTTCGGCCGAGCCACAATTTGTTGACAGTTTGGAGAAACCTGTTACACATTCTTCCCTTTCAAACACCTCATCAGGTCTGGGGTCAGAAACTGTGGGCGGCCGCTAGAGGCCACCAGGGATTCAGTTTTGTTTATTCCTGATCACACTGGATTTAAGTTAAGTAATTATTTGTGTCAGCTGCCGCTGTGATCAGGAGGATGTGGATTCATGTTCTGATTGGGTGTTTGTGTTTTGGGGTTAGTATTTAAGTTAGTTTGAGGTGGACCTCAGTGTCAGTCCACCGTCGTCCTGGCTTTTGTGCTCGTTATATTCTCCTTGGTTTTGTATATGAGTTTCTATAGTGTTTCAGGCCCTTGAGCCTGTTTTGGTTTTGTTTATTAATTTAATAAAGACACTTGAAGCATGGACGTCTGCGCATGTGCCTGCTGTTTGGACCGAGAGAGATTGAGGGAATGTGGCAGATGGACTGACCATACAAACGAAGGCAGTGAGCCAGCAGAGAGGGAGCCGGCCCCGAAGAAACTCGTCCTTGGGGATGCGACTCTTGTCCTGCTGCAAGAGAGGGAAATGGAGTTGGCCTGGAGTGAGGTGGACTGGATCCAGTTTGGGAGTGAGCCGGTGAGGAACAGCCGGTTTTCAACTGCTGAGCTGTTTTGCGGTGGGGAGTCGGAGGACGAGGAAGTGGACCTGGGCTTCTGGTGGGACGAGTGGATTGATGGATCCCTGATCATTGACCCGGAGCATATCGTTGACAGAGGCTTCCTCCAGCACTCCACCCCTCTGGCTTGTGCCCAGCTGGCCTTGCATGGCGAGCACTCAGCTGGACCAGCGAGCCTCACTTAGAGGCAGCTCGGACATTAGGACCCTGAGCCAGCCGATAGTCGAGGTCCAGCTCTAGCCTCCTACACGGCGAGAAGCGCCGCCCACTGTAGCTACGTGTTCTGCCCAGCCTGTAGCAACAAACAACCAGCAGCCGCTGGCGCAGCAAAACGCAGTGACGGAGAGCCCTAAGACCCTGGTCACGCTGGCACTGCAGGCTTTACCCTTGGGGTGTGCACGGTCCAGCACGCCACCTAAAGCCACCGTGGAATGCCAAACACCCGCCGCAGCAGCAGGGCGAGAGGTCACCACAGCAGCAGGACGAGAGGTCGCCG
This sequence comes from Hydrocynus forskahlii, assembly GCA_037974365.1. NCBI lineage: Eukaryota > Metazoa > Chordata > Actinopteri > Characiformes > Alestidae > Hydrocynus > Hydrocynus forskahlii. The sequence continues at coordinate 2,089 of JBBPCX010067247.1, read as the reverse complement.
CCGCAGCAGAGTGAGAGGATGCTGCAGCAGCAGCAGCGTGAGAGGTCGCTGCAGCCACCACCTTGCATCCAGTTCCAGCTCCAAGAAGGCTGCCAGCCCCACGGCAGCTCCAGCCTCCAGCTCCAACTCCAAGGAGGTTACCTGTCCTGGCCCTGGAGAGGGAGGTTAGAGCTAATGCCCGAGAGGGGCTAACCAGAGTAGCAGAAGCCAGAGAGGGGATAGCCTATGTAGGCAGCCCAGAGCCCTCGGACAGAGAGGGGCTCCGCCTCTGAGGACAGTGAGGGGCTCCCGGTAGGGGGATCTGCTCTTGAGGACAATGAGGGGCTCCTGGTAGGGGGCTCCCCAAACAAGGACTGGGACTCCAAAGAGGGAGCGTCCCATGGGACCTACCTGGACCGGCCTGGCCGTCCAGAGCGCCGGTCAGGATGTCATTTGGTGAGATGCGGTCAGGTGGGGCTCACGAAACGCTTGCCTTTGCCTCCGCCTACCCCTCCTCCGCCCTTTGGATGTTGTGGTGTTTGTTTACGTCCCGGTGGGTTTTGTTTATTCCTGATCACACTAGACGTCTGCGCATATGCCTGCTGTTGGACTGAGAGAGAGAGAGAGAGAGAGAGAGAGAACACGACACACCTCAGCTTTTTCACTGACAGTGGCTCACAAAAAGCACAAAATCAGAACATACCTTAAATACCTATAAATTAAATTTATTGTGAATTGAATGTGTTTGTGAAAATGGAAGGATTTGTTTTTGATTTGATTTGTTTGGTTTGAGACTTTAGAACATTTAGAGCGTTACTTCAAAGACACAAATAAACTTTTTTTTCATGACAGTATTCTCTAATAACACAGAGGCTAGGATCCAGTTACTATTATTTCATCCTGATGAAATATTGTGGCGATGGGAGCCTCTAGTCTTTTCATCAATCTATTTTTCGCTTTCCTTCAGCGGAAACATAAATCAGTCCCAGCGCTAGTGATTTTACACAAGTGGTTATTTTTCGTCAAATTAGTTGCTCATTATGACAAATTTGGTTTTGACCCAACATGTGTATGATTATGATAAATGTAAAATGCAGAGCAATCACTAAAACCCCTGGATATGCTCTTAAAAGTGTTGACCTTTGATTTATCTTGAATGATGGGTGGTGACCGAAACAGACATCATTCCCTTCTCTCCCATCTCTTAAGATGGTGTTATTCATAATGTACATAAAACAGTGTTGGAAATATGTGAATACTAGCTCTCATATTCATCATTTAACTAACTGGTGTACTGGTAAGTGATTGCTGTACTGGATTTTTGGGGAGGTAGCTGTGGCTTTAAAGAGAACCACAGAAACAATTTTGCAGGTTGCACTCTATACCACAGTATTTCTGTCTGTGTTGTCTTGTATTTATGAACTGAAGGAGATCAGGAGGGATTTGGAACAGCTACTATTGTCCTTTGTCAAAGAAACGAGCTGCTTCTGTCTCGTCATTAGCGAGCATGGTGTAGAATGAGCTCCCTGCAGGCCATTCTTATTGATTTCATGCGGCCTGCCTTGGTCACAGAGTCTTATGGCTCGTTTGAGCAGCTTGGACACACCATCTGACCATTCCACATGGCTGCTTCTGATGCAATAAAGTACTACCGGTAACACTTTATTTGAAGGGGTCTACATAAGGGTGACATGTAGCTGTCATAAGAATGACATGACACATGTCATTCACATTAATGACACATTATTGATGTTTATGACAGTTGCCATAATGTGTCATTCGGTTTTTGGAATGTCAAGATGTCATTGTTTGGGTGTCATCATTATGACAACTTGACATTAGCCAAGATGATATTGTGTGTAACTCATTTAAAATATTGTCATGACAACATGACATTATCCAAGAAAGAAATGCAAGGTGTTTGGTATGAATTTAACATTATTGTTAAATTATTATATTGAGCTCCAGGAAAGTATTCATGACACAGTTATAATGGTGTCATGATCAGGCCAAACACAATTGAATTGGTTCATATAATAATTTAACAATAATGTCAAGTTGTCATGACAACATCATACCAAACACCTTGCATTTCTTTCTTGGCTAATGT
>JBBPCX010067246.1:0-13510 GCA_037974365.1 Hydrocynus forskahlii | reverse complement strand
TTGTTCTTCAGGTTCAAAAAGCAAACTGGGTCCTGTGAGTTCGCCCTGTTTTTCTCTCAATTTTCTCATTCAAAGTCAGGATAACATCCTCCAACTGTATGAATACAAACACACCCACAAGGACAAGCACACACATACTGCCGTGTCTAATGTCATGCTGCGGTCACACATCCCAAGGCTTGAGCAAAAACAAGCTTCACCTGGAAAATAAAAGCACCAAAGTGGCTCTTGATAAACAGATCTACCTGTCGGATAGGTGGGTGATCAGAGAGATCAGCTCATTCATTCTAAATGTGTATTGTGTGTTTTTTGAGCGTTGATTCTGTTTCTGGCTGCATGTCTACGTGTCTGGTAGTGTTGAGCCCACTTTCCGTCTCTGGTAGCGTTTAGCCCACTTTGTCCCGACGCTGTCGAGGAGAATAATCTTTATTTTGGGGTTCAGTCAGGATGAAGCAAATCTCCTGGACAGAGCTTTGCCTCTACATCACACAGGACACACTCTGATGCAAACAACCAACCAACTGCTGGAGAATTTAAAATGCTTTGTAGACACTTGTTTATTGTATTATGTCACATTAAAAATCTGGCCTTGTTTAGACATGGAGTCATTGGCCTGCAGACATGGGGGTTTTCTAAATGTGCCATCCTGACCTGCAGCTTTGGGCACTGTGCCTATGCGCCCGAATGAAATTACTTTTTATATCAGCATAGAAAAGTCTGATGGTAGATATTGTGTAGAACACTACACATACTGTAGAATCATACTGGATTAAAGTCACTACAGTATTATTACTGTCAGCCTGTAAACACACTGTAGATTCATACTGGATTAAAATCATTCCACAGTTATTACTGTCAAGCTAAAAACTACACACACTTTAGATTTACAGTGATTACTACACTATTATTACTGTCAGCCTGTAAACACAGCACACACTGCAGATTCATACTGGATTAAAATCACTCCACAGTTATTACAGTCAAACTTAAATCTACACACACTTTAGATTTATAATGGTTACTACACTATTATTCCTGTCAGACGGTAAAAACTACACAATGCAGATTCATACTGGATTAAAATGACTCCTCAATTATCACTGTCAGACTGTAAAAACTACACACTGGAGATTCATTCTGGATTAAAAACTACATGCTACATATTCGTAGTGGATTAAAATCGCTTAACAATTAGTACTGTCAGACTATAACACTACAAACACTGTAGTGTGGTTCATACTGGATCCCTGATTTCCAATCACTTCTAAATCATTCCCCCCCTCTAGCCCAGCTCTACCAAGGGGATAGCTTGTTAGGAACACCGTGTTAAAAGCAGAGATGACCTACTTGACTTTTGAGAAGACTATGTCCACGTCAGTGAGGGTGATGGCTTTGCCGTCTATGACGCCACAGTCCTTGCACAGCTTGGACCAGTTTTTGCCGTGCATGTCTTTCCCCGTGGCACGTGTATCTCCATGGATGGCAAAGCGTCGGAAGGCCTCCTCCAGCGCCGTGAGCTCCACCGGCGTTTTGGCTCCTGCACCTCCTTCGCTCGTCCCGTTGGACTCCGTGGACAGACGCTTGGAGCGCTCTCTCGAGTGTTCGCTGGGAGGCCGCAGGGGCGTGCTGTTCGGAACAGGGTGCTTGGCGGTCTGAACTTTAAACTCTTCCATGGTGCTGAGGAGAGAGAGAGAGAGACAAGCAAGACAGCTTTTTTATCAAGACCATCTCATTGACCCACCTCCCAGTACATGCACACTCAGTCTGACTGCATCACTGCTTTCTAGTTAGTCAAAATGCTGTCATCACAACATCACAACAAAAAAACAACAATGCAGGTCCAAACTAACAACTGGGAAGTTGACAAAGTACAACCACAACTGTCTGTTCAGGCTAAATATACATTTCAGGAAGTTTTCCATGACGCAAAGAAATTTTAAATGTTTAATTTTGAAACGTGAACTGTACCAGGCTATCCCTAACAAGTTAGCAGGGTTAGGTTTTTGCAGCACAGATAAGAATCCTGAGAAAAATGTAAAAACTCAAACAAAACTTTAAATAATAAAAGACCATAGTAGCAAAAGTGGCGCTGACAGAAAACGTTCGGCTGGTTCGACTCCATGCATGTGGTTTTGGGACGACCAGCCACACACTGCAGGGAGAGAACTGAGTCAGAAACTCTGTTACCAGACTGAGATACACTGGAAAATCAAGATGTGCTACAAGTTCTGACCCATCGCGGTACAGTTGTACCAATGGAAAAGTGCCTTTACTGTGATAAGTCTGAATGGACAGACCACTCCAAACTGCTGTGGCAGATTGGTTCCCTACTTGGGCTGCACAATATATCATCTGTAAATCGCTATCACAATATCGTTCTTTGCAAAACTGGTATTGTAGAAGACTGCAATATGCTAACAAGTGTCTAACCCTTTAATTCTTTTTCATTCCTGAAAAGTGATGATATGGGCCCTTTAATATTTTTATCTATTAATATTTGCGATATGTATCAGTAAAACCGCAATGCAGACCTTTTGTAAGGACAGTGTTCAGATCTGGGACAATATTAATGGGACTCGAGCTGGCAGAGAGCGGCATCACATGATTGTTACAGCCCTATTCGAAGTAACCAGTTTGTGTGAACTAGAGCTTGCTTTTTTACTTGACACACACAGGCAATGATAAGATAACAATAGTTGTATGGAAGTAAATGGCCCTGCCTGAGGTTTTTAGTATGTACACAATACTGTTCAAAAGTCTTGAGCCCCCCTCATTTCTTCATATTCTGCTTTTAAATATCCAGACTTTCTTGTATTTTTAATGTGGTCTTCAGGAACAGTTGTACAGGCTTCCTGAAGAACTTTCAAAGTCTTTCGTTTTCAGTCCAGTCCCTGAGCCTGACCAGTTTCAGAGGAATGTTTTTGTGTTCATCCACACAGTGACCTACGTATGAATCATTCAAGCACAAAAAGCACATCTAACTGAAGTCCTGAAGCAGTGAAGAAACAGGAGCAGATGATTCCAGATGATCAGTCGGTGATCAGTATACTGGTGGTGCTGAATTTTGCAGCCTGTCACAGTAAAACATTTGTTCCCATTTCTTTTATTTAATCTACTCAATACGAAAAAGACAATTTGAGAGGCAGAAAATATTATACAGTATTTTTGCACAAACAAGCTGATTCAAAGCAAAATCAAAAGAAATGAGGGGTGGCTCAAACCTTTTGGCACAGTACTGTGTATATATTCAGTAATGAGAGCAGGCTAGAATGGTAGATGTGGTGCTCTGGCACCAAGGTGAGGTATTATAATAGCCTTGTGTGGAATTCAGGCCTGGTCATCGAAGGGGCTTGCAGGGGTGCACACACTTTTCCCTCCTGTGTAACTCTGCGTTCTACAGTGTTCTAGATGATCTAGATCTACTTTATGACAGTTGATACAGTGACATACACAAATACTAGATATGTGCAAACATTATGGAAAAAACAATTCTTAGCAAATCCTCTCTTGACAGATTCTGAATTGATTCACTCTGGGTGTCAAGGAAATAGTAACAAAGCATTTCATTAATCTCATCTTTTAATGGTCAGTTAAAAACTATTTAATAAATGTCATTGATTCAGCAATGAATCAATTAAATTTAATTTACAAAAGCTGCATGAAATACTCAAGTACATCATAAAAAACACAATAATTAACTGATAAATAGTCCGATTTAAAAATCGATATGAAAATGCGGTTTAAAAATGGAATTGTTTTTAAGGGCAATTTCCTATTGCATTTTCATTCATTCAAAAGCTGACACAGTAAATTCTGGTGCCTATGTGAAGAAACTTAATGCATTTTCATAAGACTAAGCAAAAAATTTTACACACACAAGGCAAAAGGTCACCAGGTCATTTTAGGGCAGACACACACACAAGTAGTCCACCTGACATACATACAACACACACATAGTCACACCTAGGACATCTTCAAACTCACTTCCACATATCAGGCATTTCACCTGACATACATACATCACACACCTAGAAGTAATTTCACATTGCCAGATTCAGGTACACAGAAGTATAGACAAGTCAGGTATTCTACCTGACATGCAAGCATCGTGACGTGATTTAGCATCTCCAAACCACCTACATGTCAGGTGGAAACTCAGGTATATGCAGGTATTACTCCTGACATACAAACCTCACACATATAGGTCACACCTAGGAGCGATATAGCATCTCCAAACTCGGGTGTACACGTCTGATATTCCACCTGACATACATTCAGCACACGCAGTCACGACCTAGGAGCGGTTTTACCCCTCTGAACCATCTGACATTCACATGGAAACTTAGATATACACAGGCGTTCCCCCTGACATACATACATCACTCACACAGTCACAACTCAGGTACACACACATCAGATGGAAACTCCACCTGACATACGTACATCACGCACATAGTCATGCCTCACAGCAATTTAGCATCTCTAAACCACCTGACATATGTGTCAGGTGGAAACTCAGGTATACTTATGTCATACATACATGGAAACTCAGGTAAACATGTCAGGCATTCCTCTACTGCCCTCTGTGTATACTTGAGTTTCATATGTGTCAGGTGGTTTGGAGATGCTAAATTGCTCAGGTCTTAACAGGGAGACTCGAACTCCACCCTAATCCCCCAGGAATCGTATACAGAACGTTCTTGCTGTGAGGCGACGGCACTAATCATTGCACCACCCAACAAGATCTCAGTAATTCTGCACAATTTTCACTGGTCTGTTCACCTGACAGTGCTAATATTCTCTCTTACATGACAAACAACAGGTTGCACCTGCAGGACCATTGAGAAAGAGACCTCACGCTTGCTCACATGCAGGTGGAAAAAAGTGCCAAGCCTCACCTGGGCCCTCGAGGTCCCCTCCCGCTCTCTGTCCTCACCTCAGCACAGCTCAGCTCGGCGCGTTGTCTCTGTCTCCCGGCGCAGCTGCAACGGCAGAGAACATCTCACACACCCGTGGAAGAGAAGGAAGACCAGTCTGATGGTCCAGAGCAAAGTCTTGCGCTATAAGACTGTGATCTGCACTGTTGATCAGATCAAACGTTCACTTTCACATTCACTCAAAGCTCCACACACTGCTCACCACACACAGCCCTCACAAATAATCATATGAATGAAACTTAATATGAATATTTCACATGAATGTTTTATACTGCACGTTACTGCTGCTTCATAATTAAAAGTAGGCTGAAAAATAATGCTACTAATAATTTAATGGGCTTCTAGCAATAATTATGTGGCTTAATAATACTGACAATTATAATTAGCATTAACAAGGAGAAACATAAGCATGAATACTGAGCAGTAAGCATAACACAGATGAATATTTTCTATTACACCAACTGCTTTGTAATAAAACAATGCAGTCAGTGGGCTGATAATTATAATAATGGGATAATAATTTTAAAAATAGTAACAATTAGTAGCATTAATAAGGAGCACCATATGCATAAATATTCTAAGAATAACATAGATAAGCAAAACACAAATCAGTTTATTATTAATAATAATAACAATGAGCATACAATAATAATAATAATTCATATTAATAAGGATTGACATAAGAATGGATCTAGGATACATATATGTGTAAAGATGTGATGGAGAAGACAATAACCAACTTACTGATTTTTGTAAACATTTATGAAGCCTTTATATGGTTCATCTCTCTCTCTCTTTTGCTCTCTCTCCTTCTCTCTCTCACTCTCTCTCTCGATTATATCATGAGTATCATTCCATTACACTGAACTACTGCACATAATTACAGGCCTGAAAGAGGCTCAAGACTCTGTTAAATTTTATTCTATGTAAGCAGGACAGTGAAATTATCAAGTAAATCAGTGATGATGGGAAATCAAACAGAAGATAAACTTTGACATTTTATTCTGTTCTAAAGCATTCTGTTCAAAAGTATTAAACCAAAACAAAACAACCTCATTAATATCACGGATCCAGTCCTAACCCGAATACATGCTCATGGCCTCTAGAACAGGCTTGTCCACAAAGGGCTGCAGGATCAAGCAGGAGAACCTGATCAACCAAAGACAGACCAGGTGAGCTCCTGATTGGCTGGAACCAAACCTGCAGCCACACTGGACCACCCCGCTCTGCAGTGTCTTTTAATGAGTTTAATCAAGTGTGTTAGAGCAGGAAAACGTGACAGGACAACACTCGCTCATAACACACCTCTCCAGGTCTCGTTTCTCAATTTGTACACTTTTCCAGACCAATCAGCACCACCATTATTTCCCGAACTGTCCTTTAGACGGCGAGGCAAACCCTCCTGCTAACCCTAAAGCCACTATTCACAGCTGCGGAAATGTTTTGACACCATCAATTTAACAGACAAATGTTCTGGCCGCAGTCACACGACTAGCTGTTTGGGCACATACCCACCACTCGTCAGGCCTTTTATTGCTGTTATCATTATTGCAATAAAAGTGTCAAATTAACTGCCAAGACTCCACAAGCAGATCAAGTGCAATGTCTAATTTCTTTCTGTTTCGTTTTTCAAGCCAACAAAGACCACGCTCACCTCCCAGCAGCTCCCATAGCTGACCCACATCGCAACCAGGACAACTTCAGGAAACCCGGTGTTGCCGTAGGAGAAGTACGGCTTTACAAAGAGAGGGAAGTCTCCACCACTTGGGGCCCAAAATCTACCAGCTAGTCTACCAGCAGACCTCCAAAAGCAAATGCTGGCATGATGTCACTCACGGGCTGCTGAAGCTTCTCAGTGGGCTGCTCCTGCTCCTCCTGAAGGCCGGCACTGCCACCGCACTGGCTCAAATCTGCATTTATTACTCTGCAGCACAGCCCAATAGACTAAAAGTGAGCTCCATAAGTACCAGCGGCTCCTCCAAATCCACTCGAAGACGTCCCCGTTCAAGAGCTTCGTGTTTTACGGCTCATTGTAGTAAGAAACAAACCTTTATTAATCGCCATGAATAATGGCATTCAGGGGACGGACACTGTGGGTCCTTTGTCCAGGGATATGCCAGGCTTGTCTGGAGCACTCAGCACTGAACACACACACACACACAGACAGCGACATCGCCAGCTATCACAGGGCAGAGGTCACTAGCTACATTTTACATGGACAGCTAGACTAAGACCTTGGTTTAAGAAACTTGACCGATCCGACCAAACCGAGGCTGAACTGAACCGAGACGTTTATGAGTTTATGAGGCTTCAGATGTCTCGTCCACAACTTCACACCAAGGTTACACATAATGTTGAAAACACACCACCAGACAAAATGATGTGGACCGGAGACAGTGTTGCATTTTAGTTCACTTCTTTGGCAAGAATCATTTTGGTGTGACGTCATATTCACGTGAAACTGATTGAATCGTTGAAATTTTTCCCACTGTATCGTCATTAGTTCAGACAATAATGGACCATGCATTTTTGGGGCATTTCCCTCTTTTCTCCCCAATTTAGTCATGTTCAATTCCACCCACTAGCTTGAGCTTCCCCAAACACAAAACACCACTAACGCTGGGATGGTGAGTGACAGGTGCTTCCTAAGTGCTAGGTGATGGGAAGAGGGAGAACCACCCATCCACCTCACTCAGAGAGAGCTAGGCCAAATGTGCCAGTTGTGTCCCAACCATAGATGGCTATGGCATCCCCAGGGATCAAACCTGAAATTCTTCAGGTAGAACCACTCTGGACTGGGATGATAAGCAGTTTTGAAAACAAAAGATAAATAAATGTATTTTTTAAACAAATTTGCCCATACTAAAATGTGCACTTTAGAAACAGGCATTGAAAAATGACAAGTAACAGTAAAATTTCAATTAAAAAATTATTTCCTGTAAGAATTGCTTTCCTGTAGGTAAAGCAAGTAAAATGCTTTTGGACTGAGTGAGTTTTGGAAATTTGCTCTTCAACTGAAAGAAAATAAAAACAATATGGATTTCCTAGTCATTATCAGTTATTACTGTAAGTGGTCCCAGCTCATTGTTACTGAGAATTCAGATCATTCAGCAGTTCAGCTGTTTTAAACATGTATTCTCAAGGCTCCCAAGAAATCCGCCCAATGTGCTGACAAAATATGGCAAAAGTAATAATCTGTGCCACATCATGTGCATCATCACCGAGTGCGATTGCATTCCCATGAAAATCCTCCGTCATGTCTAAGCACGCATTTTGCCCAGTCAGTTTGCCCCAACCCATGGGAGTTATCAGGAACCCTCACAAGTAGAAACTTGGCACTGGTGCAGAAGTTTTACTGACATCTGTCTCCTCTTCACAGGCGCCTCTGTGGCATCCTTATCTGCTCTGAATCAGAGGCATAAGCTGGGTGATACTCAGGTAAAAGCCACACGTCCACTAGGAAGCCACTGGTTAAAATGCACAGTGAGAGTGGACAGGTTCAGAGGGTCATTCGGGCCTGAAGTTACGTAACATTTTGTTGTGAGGTCCCTCAGCCTTATTAGTTTGACAGAATTCAGCATGCATTATGCAAGCATCAAATGGTCAAACACATCTATTGGTCACAAATATGTGATATTTGATAGCATAGATAACATTTGCTATGTGGCTTACTCCTGCATTAGCCAGGAAAAAACTGTGGGAAAAGAAATTCAAAAAGAACTTGTGCTCCGGCCGCAAACCACTTTTTCAAGAGTCCTGCCCATGGCTTCACCACATTTATTCTAATGGACAACCTAACACGCTCTGAGGAGAACACTGCTTGGAGGACTACTCGGTCCATCCAGAGTGAGAAGACTGCTAAGCAGAATGATGGGAAGAGGGAGGACCACCCTACCCACCCAGAGAGAGAGGACAGATATACTGAGTGATGGGTGATGGGAAGACCATCCTACCCACCCAGAAAGAGAAAGGACAGTATTACTGAGTGATGGGGGAGAGGGAGGACCACCCTACCCACCCAGAGAGAGAGAGAGAGGATAGTTATACTGAGTGATGGGGAGATGGAGGACCACCCTACCCACCCAGAGAGAGAGAGGACAGTTATACTGAGTGATGGGGAGATGGAGGACCACCCTACCCACCCAGAGAGAGAGAGGACAGTTATACTGAGTGATGGGGAGAGGGAGGACCACCCCACCCACCCACAAACAGAGAGGACAGTTATACCGAGTGATGGGGGAGGGGAGGACCATCCAAATCACCCAGAGAGAAAGGACAGTTATGCTCTCTTGGCCTCTTGGACACAGATGGCTATGGCATCACTATCACTCTTAGAAGGTCGAGCCACTGTGGGTCCCAAATCACTAAAATTGTTCCTTTTTGTGGTATTACCAGAACAAGATCAGCAGAAATTAATGTGGAACTGTGATTGGTCCCTGTACTCAGAGCTCCTTTGCATCTGGAGCACATCTGCGAGGTCAGTGTTGCATCGGCCTGCAATCAAACAGCACAACACCCGGTCTACCTCCACCTCCCTCGCTTCCTGTTTACTGATTACATCAGCAGCCTGGCTCCACCTCCAACATCCTTTCTCTGGCCTCACACTCAGCAGGCCTGTTCTCTGAGGGTCCTCTGCAGCCAGTTGGGCAGCAAGGCCCCCACTGCAAATTTCCTTGTTATAAATAGCCTGCGTTTAAAATAGGCCAATTTATTGTCTAAGCATTCATCTGTGCCGAGCATCCCCAGAAGGCAAGTGCATGTAAGCATGTACTCATCGCCACACAGATTCATCTACGCTCTCTCTCTATCTCTCTCTCTCTGCCTCATCCTTTTTTTTGTCCCTCTCTCTTACCATGTACTTAACAGAAGAAGGCAACAACACTTTCATTCCAAAACACCAGATGTCCGCCTTGTTAAGCGCTAGATAAAACTGATGGTATGCTAGACTGCATGTCAGTGCAGTTATAAAGTCCCCTGACCAGTAACTGGGACTTTCGCTTTCATTTTTACACTTCAGATCCACCTGATCACTGTTAGCAAGGCTGTCCGAGCGGTGACCCCAACGTTTTATTGTAATAAATAAATAACCTTTTGCTCGTGGGGTTATTTACTTTCAAAAATATGAATGTTTTCCCATCATTAGCTCCAGTGTGAGGCATTACACTTAAATTTTTCAATCCATGTTCATATTCTCAAGTGTTTGTCCTTTCTTTCTCGGTGGGTAGGGTGGCTCTTCCCCTCCCCCATCACTCAGTATAACTGTCCTATCTCTCTCTCTGGGTGGGTAGAGCAGTCCTCTCTTCTCCCCCATCCATCGGTGTGAAGGTAGCATTCTCCTCCAAGTGTGTTAGGCTGTCCAGTGACATTAAGAGGAAGCACATGTTTGCCTTCACCTTAACAGTCACTATGTGATTGGGGGAGACCTGGTCAGGGGGAGGAAGTGACTGACTACATTGTGTGTGTGTGGGGGGGGGCAGTTGGTCTTTTTTAACTAGGGCTGCACAATATATATCATCTACATCATAGACCCTCTAATATACTGAAAGGCATGACAGTCGCGATACGCAGCAGTAACATTGCAATGCTGATATTCTGTCGATATCGTGCAGCCCTATCTTTAACCATGTCACATATTTTATTCCCCACAAAGTTTTAGTGTATCTCAAGGTATAAGACACAGTGATGTATACACAATATATTTGCAATATTAGCATTTTGTCCACGTTGTACAGTAATACAGAGGAATGTGTGTGTGTGTGTGTGTGTGTGTGTGTGTTGTGAGGGCATGGAGTGGGTCCCATCTGCTCCAGTCTCTCGGCTTGGCATCTGTGCTGGATTGAAAGGCTGCCAGCTGACCACACGGCCTGGGCTCTCAGAGACACTCCCCGATCACCCGGCCGGCCGCTGACCGCTGCCTCAGTCCAGTTATTACATCACTCACCACCCCAACACACACACCAAACATCAGTATAGCCCTAATTGGATCGGGTCACTGCCATACTGTGTGTGTGTGTGTGCGTGTGTCTGTGTATGTGTGCATGTGTGTGTGGTGTATTTAAAAAAGTCATTACGCCCTGTCAGTATGTATTTCTTCCTATGAGAGTGGCCTACAATTTTTGGACTATTCTTTGAAACACCTGGGTTAGTTGTCAGACAGTTTTGCTCTTTACCATGATGTAATCATGAACATGAAAAACCTCATCTCAACATGCTTTTCTGAGAGTATTGTGGGTACAGCTGAACATGGTTCATTGTAGAGAACCGTACTGTTTTCTCTACGGTGGAGGTGAGTGGAACCAGACGTCTCCAACGCAAATACAGCCGTTTGATTCACTACCAATCCCCAGTGAAGCTCCATGTGTCTCTGAGCGTTTATATGGATGCTGATGGTAAAATAGAGGAGAATCTGAAATAAATCTGTTTTCTTTGGGGGCTAGTTTGTCTCACAACACCCTGCATGTATCCCTCCACCGTGAATGGGTTTAGTTGTAGGACTAAACGCTTCTCAAATCTAAGGTAGAAAACCACATCAGGCAGCGCAAGCATGACTATTACATGGAACAACTTGCTCCTACGTGGGCTTTTGGAGGCAGATGTCTGGTTCCATTCACAACCACTGTGGATAGTTCTGACCCTGAACCTCTCTGTTCTTATCTAAAACACTTAATTGTGCAGAAATTGAGACAAATTCCCCTTTAAACACACAGTGGAACGATTCAAGAAGGGGACTAATGCAGTCCGGTACAAACGGCTATCCAATCACGCCCGGTCATATTTAATGAGCTGATTAATGAGCCTTAACGTACGGGCGGCGGGGCCTGCTCTAGCTCGCGAAGAGCAGAGAGAGTGTAATATAGAGGCTTGGAAGAGGGCTTTAGACAGAAAATCTTCTGAACTGACACCAGCCTAGCCTCTGTAGTGTGTCACCTGTTGGGGAAGTCTACAACACCGAGCTTTACATTGGCTCCAAAGGCATGGGTGCTTTAAAACCGTGGAATAAGACAGCACTGCACAGTAACTTACTTAAGGCACTTTTTTTCTAAACTGTACTATGATAGTACAGAACTGATTTTCCAGTGTATTTCAGCCTGGTAACAATGTTTCTGACGCTTCAGCAGCGAAATTCTCTCTCCCCACAGTTTAAGGCCAGTTGTCCCAAAACTGCGTCCATGGAGTCGAACCACTGGAAAGTTTTCTTTTTTATAGTCTTGCAGCCAAAACCTAATCCAGCTAACTTTTTAGAAATGACCTGGTACGCCAAAGTTAAATTTGTTAGTGTGTAGAAAACTCCCACTGAAATTTATCTTCAGCCACAACAGACAGTAGTGCTTGTACTTCAACTTTGTTTGTGTCTCTATTGTTTTTTGTGCGGACAGGAAAAACGCAATGGCGTCTTTCCACGTTGTGATGACAACATTTCGACCAATCAGAAAGCACTCATGCAGTAGCTCGGCTACAACCCACTTCTTGCCCTGCCGTCGAGCAGCTCGGGTCCAGCTCACGTACAACTCACTTTATTTGTCATGGAAAAACATTTGTTTGCAGTACTGCACGGTTCCTTGTGCCACTGGAAAAGCACCAATACTAAACCAAATCATTTCTAATATATGTGTATTAGAATTTACCTAAATGTTCAGACTGGTCATAATATCTGAATACTCCAACATTATTCAAACCAGCCTCTGTCTAATGCGTTTAGATGATGCCATTATTTACCCCCACAATAATTTCCCAGCACTGTTCACTGAATTACACTTATAATGGAACCCAATGGGCAGCTGATCCAGGACCTGCCCACTGGCTTTGACTGCATTTCAGGTTTTCTGTTCTGAGTTGAATAAGCTTGTATTTGCATTAGGATATTTTGGAGTACACCTTTAAGAGAGTCCCAGACTCCCGGTAGTTCTCCTTGTTTATATAGCCTTATAAGCCTTCCTGAAGTCCCTCCTAGGGCCTGCTGCTGGAACATATTATGAGAAGCAGTCAGACTCTAATAGTGCCTACATGCTATACAAGGGTCTTTCCCACTGATACATCCTCATCGTGTTCCATCAGCGAACCTTTAAAGGTAAAAAAAAGCCTGTTTGGGAAACTGCTATCTGCTGGCAAACTCAGCAGGATGTCCCAAAATCACAACATTGTTCGGAGGCTTTTTCTCCACAGTGAAGACACAGTAGATTTTATTCTAGTCTTACAAAACAGAGCTTGCAGCTGAATCTTTAAATGAGTTGCCATGCTCAGGCCAGGCACTGTTCAGGCCACTGCACTGACCTGAGAGATCTGGGGCAAACAGACTGCACCACACGCATCTAATCAGACAGCATATGGGGGAGCACATATGTATGTGGATAAAATCATGACTGCTGCTCGCATTCAGCTTCATGTAAGCACTTTCTGTTTTCAGTGCACTTGACCTACTAAATATGAACCCCCCTAAAAATGCAAAACGCCTTACGTGCCAGTTTTTTCATGATATACATACAAAAAAATGACACATACCAAAAAAAATACCATCCTTATTAAGAAAACAAAAATAAATTTTTATCAAAGTGCTTTCTATTATCTTTTCACCT
>JBBPCX010067245.1:0-13511 GCA_037974365.1 Hydrocynus forskahlii | reverse complement strand
TATATATAAATAATACACACACACACGTGTGTGTGTACCTATATACACACACAGATATAGAGAGATAGAGAGATTGAGAGATACACACACACACACACACACACACACACACACACATATATATATACTCGTTACTCTAGTTGCTCACCTTATACCAACGCCAGACATTTCTTTCTCACTCCGCTTCAAGGAACTGCTGGACAAGTCAAATAAAAGCTGTTCCAATACTCCCCAGTGTAGAGCTAAACTTAAAAACACACAAATATGCAAATTGTAGCCCCATCTAACTCTGCACGCCTCAGGAAAGATATGACCTGGTGGTGCAGATTTCCCGCGCTAATGACGCGAAAGGGGGCGGGGCTAGAAAGCTACGAGAAGGAAAGTCAAGATGTCAGCAATGTGCAGCAAAATGAAACAACGGTCCTCCTCCTGGTGGAAATCAAAGAACTAAACAGAAACACCACAGGGCTATATAAGACCACAGAAATGTGGGCAGGACAGGACTGCAAGACATAGGGAGGAAAAAACAAGTAACAGTTCAATAATTTACCAGACAATTCAACATACAAGAGCAGTAACAGTACTAGTAACAGTAATACTGTGACTGAATACAGTGTTTTTACACTGTATTCTAGCAGCTGTTTAATGTATCCGAACAACTGATATAAACTGAAAACCAGTAAAAATGGAACAGAACAATGAGAACAACTAATTCACTTAAGACACTCCTTTCACTGCTCAGTTTAAGATGTTGCTTTGCTGTTTTGTAAAAACCAAAATCACAGTCAAATTCACTCATAATCAACAGTCGGATTGCATTTTCAGTGAAATGTCTTCTCTCTCATGAAGGCAACGCTGCTGTTTAAAATCTCCATCACCCACAGGGCATAAACATGGACATACAGTGCAGAACAAGCCATACATTTCTATTTTAAGTCATACATTAAAACAAAATACAAGAATCATGCACAATCACCAGATGTTCCCCACTCTGGGTTCTTACACAATTCCATTCAGGTCTGGGGAACGGGTGGGCCAGTCCATAGCATCAGTGCCTTCGTCTTGAAAGAACTGCTGACACACTCCAGCCACATGAGGTCTAGTATTGTCTTGCATTAGGAGGACTCCAGGGCCGACCACACCAGCATATGGTCTCACAAGGGGTCTGAGGATCTCATCTCGGTACCTAATGGCAGTCAGGCTACCTCTGGCTAGCACATGGAGGGTTGTGCGGCCTTGGAGCTCACACAGTTGGGGGGACTGTTAAATGTTTCAGTGGGTCATATGTTTGCTGATTTTGTGCTGAAGTGAGGAACTTGAGGTCAGGAAAAGAACATTCCCTGGTAGAACAAAACAGCTACACGAGTTAGATGTTGAACCAGCATTGACTAGTAATACCCCTAGCTACAGAGTTAAACGGCATTGTGCAGTTACTCAAAGACTATCATTTTCATGTCACAGGTTACCCACCTATTGTGCTTCATTATTTACTTGAGGGTTTTGTACGTGTGGAATTGGCATTGTGTTTAGATATCCTGAGGAACTCGATAGAATCATGAAAGGTTTCCCATATAAATGGATAGACAGGACTAATTGTGCCCAAGGTATAGCACCAACCTTTGTCTCTCGTGAAAATATTAGTGGAAATGCACTTAGGCTTCTTCCACTTATGGTTGGCCCCAAAATACCAGAAGAAGAACAGGCATGGCAGTTGTTTATGGCACTCAAAGATATAGTTGAGTTGCTTATGTCACATTCCCACATAGATGAAAGCATTGGTCACCAGGACAGCCTGATTGCTGAGCATAGACATAGACTTACCAGTGTTTTTTCCAGAAGAGAAACTGGGTCCAAAACCCCACTTTATAGAATATGACCAACAGCTTATTAAAGCATTTGTCCCACTGGTGTTCTTATGGACGATGAGGTTTCAAGCCAAGTACAGCTTCTCTAAGAAGATAGTGAGACAGACCAATTGTTTCCATAACATTTTGCACATACCATCACCATGGTTCAAATGTCAAAAACCCTGTGTCAAAGATATAGAGTTCCACTAAAGTTTGTAAATGAGAAAGTACAATAATTTCTGTTACAGAATTGTCCTGAAGAGACAGTGGTTCATTTGACAAACAAGGCAGAATTTCAGCGAACCAGTTACAGTATTGACATGATCTTGCCGGACTTTGCTGAAATAATGCAAATAATCATTGTTCATGACAGCTTAGTGTTTGTAATCAAATTACAAAATGCATGGTACTGTGAACATATGACATGTTTCAAGCTGGAGTCCGTACACCAAGTCAAAATAATTGAGCAGTCACAACTCACTGACTTATACCCGCTGGCTGCCTATTCAATGGAGGGTACTTGAATGCTTTCTTTGAAACACCACTTCTGCAGGTCAAACTAGGTAAAATATTACTTTAAGTAGTTTGAAATCAGCTTGTGTCATATTATTGCATAACATCTTGTCAGGACTGTGTATTTACTCCAGATTTGTATACAAAGAAGTGTATAATGTGTTATAAAATATACATTACACATCTCTCTGCTCTGTTAGTGTAACAAAGAATAACACAGCTTTTTTGGGTACACTTACATGTTTCAGCTTGTGGCCTTCATACCTTACCTATTTAGATGTTTGTGATGTGTTTCATGATGACCCTGTTGAAACCCACAAGCCAAAAAGCACTGATTTCATCATTATAATTGTTCAATACACAAACTCTTTAGACGTTTTTCCTTATTCAAGCAACTTAGAAGTTAGTCACGATGGGCCAGAAACTCTTCCAGAAACTCTTGTCTATGCACTCTGATCCTTTGCTTATATCTTAGTCTTATGTCTCATAGTGGTGTTGGTTTCCTCTGTGGTCTCTGGTTTCTCCCTAAGTCTAACCACTACACTCAGGTCAAGCTCAGATCAGATGTGTTTGTTGAAAATTGTGGAGACTTCTTTGAACCGAAGAGGACCTGTGGCTCTTGCTTCATGTGCTAAAATTACTGCTGCTTGCACATGTACTCTCTTGTGTTCTCACTTGACTGTTCCTTGTATATGAATAATGATTAGTATTGACATTATAATCTGTTCACAGAAGTAAAGAACACACACACACACACACACACACACTCACTCACATATATTCCACCCCACACACACACACTCAAAAAAGATGTTATTGTTCCTTGTTTACAAATTGTACACATCTTTTTTGAGTGTGTGTGTGGGGTGGAATATATGTGAGTGAGTGAGTGTGTGTGTGTGTGAGAGAGAGAGAGAGAGAGTGAGTGAGTGTATGAGACAATGTGTGTGAGACTGTATTTAGCTGTCTGAAAGATATTTTAGATGTTGTCTAATGTTTAAATGTTGTTTAAATGTTTTAATGAGATTTGTGAGGTGTGTGTGGGGGTTGTGTGGGAGTGTGTATGTATGCTTGTATGTATGCTTGAGAGAGAAAGTGTGTGTGTGAGAGTGTTTGTGTGTTTGTGTGTGTGTGGGTATGAGAGAGTGTACATGTGTTTATTGTGTAAGAGAGAGAGAGTGAGAGAGAGAGAGAGAGGTTGTGTGGGAGTGTGACTGTATGATTGAATCTGTGTGAGTGTGTGTGAGAAATCTAGAAAGAGAGACTGTGTGTGTGTAAGAGACAGAGAGTGTATGTGCCAGAGTGACAAAGCAAGTGTGTGTGAGAGAGGGAGTGTGTGTTCTACTTTTATTTTATAGATTTACCAATGTTTTATTATTTTTTTGTGATTCGATACTCTTTCATGTTGACAAAATAAATAGTTTAATTGCACTGTGTTTTAGTTGTGTGATTTATGATGCAACTGTATTAAATACAGAGAAAGTACATTTATCAGAACAAAATGTGCAACATTTACATAATTATAGTGAGTAGTTTAACTTCATAGAAGTAAGTAATTGAAAATGCCCAAAGGAAATAAGAAACTAAAATCTACTTAACAGTAAGCTTTACCTAATATTTGCATGACAGCAATGTTACTTTTTATGAAACAAAACTTTAACTTTTACTTAAATAACTTTAACTCATAACTTTAAATACAATTAAGTAACATTCACTTAATATCTTCATTAACATTAAGTTCCCTGTTGTGTACATTTACCTGATACTGACAAGTAAGTTGCACTTGATCTTACAGCAGTAAAATTTGCTTTTAAAATTCCTAGTGCAAGTTATATAGTAAATCCTACTAGTTTGGTTTTTTTTCAGTGTGAGTGCTACAGAATGTTTGAATTTTCTCTTTCTACTTAACCTTGTAGGAATTACAGAAAACATATTTTCAAAACATTTTTATCCTTTTGCAGAATTCTGCTCTGACTGTTTTTTCATCCTATTCGAACACTCCTGTCGTTATTATCTGTTTTTCTGACTCCATAAGAAGCGCTCACTCCTCTCCGCAGCGCCGCTCCGCACAAACTCCAGTCTGAGTCGGTTGAACCGATCGACACTTACAGCGCCTGCCACTGCCAGACTACTTAACCGCTTATTCCCACCAGCCTGCCTGTTCATTTCTGACCTGCTGTTCATCAAATCTCCCGAGTCCTACCCTCCAACTAGTTACTGCAAGATTTTTATAACTCCTGAATGAGTGGGGAGTGACTGCACGTTCTGTTCAGCTCTCGGTCTCTCGATCCAGCGGAAATATTTTTAAAAACACGTCCTTTTTAAAAAGAAAAATGAAGAAGAGACGCGCATTGCTATTCTTTTCAATTTACACTTTAAACGCTCTTATAAAAAGTAAACGATATAACAGTTCAGCAGACTTATTAACAACTGCCAGTATACTTCCTAAATGAGTAATAATAATTAGTTCCAATGCAGGTCTAACAATAAAGCAATGCTTCCAAATGCCAAATGCCACTTTATGTGTATAAAGTCATTTATTTGTGTATGTAATAAGAATCAAAATGTTTGAAAAGTCAAGAAGAAATTTTTAATATAAAAACCGTGTACAAACAAAACACAGAGAGGATGTTAAAATGGTAACCAGGAATAAACTGTAAGTATTTCATACAGTACCATGTATGTTAAGATCCAGCTAAAGAGGTTAACTTAGTAGCAGTTTGTTAGCGCAAAGAGTGGTAAAAGATTAAGAATAATCACTGATCACATTAAATCTTTTCAGTGTGTATTCCGTGTATATAATCATTTTTTACAATATACTAGAATGAAAATGCTCAACCATTATTTTCCTGACTTATTTTCCTATTTCTTTCTGGTATGCCGGGGCAAATAAACAACGCTGCTGCGTGATTTCACAGTGGGCTCTATAGAGACAAGGCCAAACTTTCTGGTTTATAAAGTGAAAGTGAAGTAACACCATTTGGATGCAATATGGTTTCCATGCACCTCAAACCAGGGTACTAATCTTCCACAATTACTTGGCTGCCCAATTTACACATTGATTAATATTTTTAATCTTCTAAAAGATTAAAACTATTAAAACATGAACAAATGAAAACAAAAACATGAACAAATAAAAGGGATATTCAGAAACAATAATGTAAAAAAATCCAAGAAGTACATTTAAATGTGCAGTACAAAATCCATCAGGGAAAAAGACAGTACACTCTCAGAAAAAAACTAAGTTCCATGGTACAACCTCAGCACCTTTAGTCAGGGAATATGACTGTAAAATCTTCTGCTGTTGTTATATTTCAGAACCCTGAATCTTGAGTACTGAACCCCAATAGCCTCATGTTCTCTCCAGGCATTTTATTTAATCTATTTATTCAAGATAGCTGAATTATGTAAAAAAAAGCATAAATATGTCCCATTCCCCTGACAGTGTAACATGTGTCAGTTTAATTTGTTTGGCAGAAATGAATGACGCCTAAAGTAAAAGAAGACAGAAACAGAGTTATCAATAGGTGAAAAAAACACAATTCATAGTCAAGATTGACACCATCATTTCTTAGTTCATTTTATGCTAAGGTTACAGAGAAATGAGTGATATCTTAAATTCCCTTTCAATTTTGGGAATTATTATTCATACACATTACAGTCTAGATTGTAATAAACAGCAGTCATTGTTGTCAGAGGAAAACATTAGATCTTTGTAGTTTTTTCACCTTTTTATATATGACTGGAAAACAACAGATGACATTTAAATTGTATTAATATGCTGACTTGATTACTCCACTCTGTAAGACATTTTATTTATCTCATTCACTGTTCTACTGTAACACCAGTCAGTCCAGACAATCATTTACATTCCTTTGTCATGGAAGTGCAAAATCTTAAAGGTCCCATGAATCTTAAAGGTGCCATGCTGATTTTTTATGCTTTTATATAGGTCTTAGTGGTCCCCTATTACTATATCTGAAGTCTCTTTCCGAAATTCAGCCTTGGTGCAGAATTACAGCCACTTAAGAGCCAGTCCCACAATGTGATTTCCCTAGGACGTGCCGTTTCTGTGTCTGTAGCTTTAAATGATAATGAGCAGGAGAGAGGCGGGGCGAGAAGGAGACAGGCGGGGCAAGGTGGAGGGTGGGGGCGGGGCCAGCTAGCTGGTAAAAGACGGTTGTATTCGTCTACAGTGAGATTCGGGACATGTCCTTGATAGCCAAGCAGTTGGGATCAGTTCCTATAGTCCCGTTGCTTCAAGATGGGTAAGAAATTTTACCCATTCTCATCTGATCACCCTGGTTTGCAGAGGTGCTGACTCTGTCATTTCAATGAGGGGAAAGGCAGATATCGAGCGGGCCACAACACTAACAGCAGCACGGTTGTCCAAATAACAAAGAAGTACAACACTGGAGTTAATGTGTGTATTCACACACCATTTACACACATACCTGATACTATCTACCTTTACATTTGCGACAGTAGCCTGCTAACTGGGCTGTTAGCTGCAGAGCTGTGTTACAGCCACATTCTAAGGATAAAACAGCTAGGTAGCCATATACAGCAAAGCAACAAAATTGTATAGCTTTAAGATGACTTACTTGTCCGAGGTTTGTTGCTGAGCCAAGGAGAGTTGGTACTAATCCAGACTTAATTTTCAAACGTTCAGCAAGACCAGCTCTGTACTGTGTCTGCGCGTTTCCAGAGAAAATAAAATTAACCCACTGGGTCTTCATGGCATGAAGGAACTGAAAAATACATTTGTGCTCCTTTGTACATCTAAGCACCAAGCAACTGCCATGCTTCACTCGTTTGCAAGCCATGATGTCTCTACAGGCAAAAGTGGTCTCTCACATGATAGCACTGACAGTCCTGGAGCTAATTTTTTAGGGAGGGGGCGAAATTCTCTGGGCGGGCAAAGCATGAGAAAGGGGAGGTAACCTTTCCCCTTATGAGGACATAAGGGGAAAATTCCAGATCGGGCCACCTGAGCTGTCCTTCTCTCAAGGGCAGAGCAGGATGATCAAAGCACTCTACAACTATCCCCATTTCTAGCCACTGCAGGACCATAGGTAGGCTAGGGGAACTCCTATTAATGTTCAAAAAATCTCACAAAGTGAAATTTTCATGGGACCTTTATTAGAAACCACACAGGTGTTTCGTTCCAATGTCCTGAGTTTCAAACTTCATGCCCTTTTCCATAAGTATGAAGGAACCAATCTTTATCTAAACCTTACTGCGATGGCACAGAATTTGTAGTATGCTTTGATTTCCCAGTGTTTTTTAGCCTGCTAACAGTGATGTTGACAGATTGGCAGCTCAGTTCTCTTCCGACAGTTTATTAATGGTCATTTGTCCCAAAACTGCATCGATGCAGTCGGACCAGCATAACATTTTTCTGTCTGTCTTTTTTCTGTTTTCTGTCTTTGTTATTGTGATCATTTATTTGAGGGTTTTTTTTCTCACTGCATTGGTTAGCCATGCGATGAAAACCTAGCCCAGCAAACTTGTCCTGGTACACCTTCATGTTTCTTTCAGTGTTAGAAAAACTCCCACTGAAATGTATCTTCAGCCCAATAGATAACAGTAGTGGTCATTACAACATTTAGACTAATCAAAAACCACCTTTGGCCATGCCAGCGTTCTGGGCTGTGACAGCATGGCTTGGGTACGGGTCACTTTATTTGTAATGGAAAACACTTTTTAGCAGTACAGTGTGGTTACCTGTACCAGTGGAAAAGTGCCATTCGACTTAAAATTATATTTTATAAAGTTATGTCTTAACTCTGAGATCACTGTGAGGATGGATAGTTCACAACTCAGTATAAAGGTACATATACCAAAAATTGTTTTGAAAGTCTTGTGACTGCATGTTTCACTATGAGATGGAACAATTGCTTTGTCTTGAAGTCAAGGCTGAGGTTTCTGGTGTGTAAAGTGCCTGTTCTTTGGTTCATAAGCTCACTGGAAGTTGTCAGGACAAAGTTGGTTCTATGTGGTTTCTTCCTCCACAGACCAGGGCCTCACAGAACTGTGGCTGGTTTCTTCCTGAGGAAGGCTGAGCTCAGGCTCCTCTGTTAACACAGAGAAAAGTGCAGTGCTTGTTAGATTGACAATACGGACACTGTACTTTAAATATCATACACATTTCAATACAGCTCTCCCATAGATCTACAGGAGACTGTGAGGGATGAAGTACAATATTATTATTGACCAGTTACCATGTTTATTCTTTTACTACTGAACACTAAAAAGTGACTTTACAAACGTAAACTCACCTAATTTAGGCCAGCCATTGCATGTGATGAATTGACAGAATACACTGAAAAAGTGTTGAATCCTAGCGATTAAATCATCTGGGGTGAAAAATGAAGGACAGTTAGGGTACTGAAAAACAACAAAAATGTGGATACTGAGTTTTCCCTGATGAAAATATGTCAGAGGTATTCATGAATGGGTTCACCACAAGTAGTGAGGATGCAAGAAATGTGAGAGAGTGAGAGCACAAACAAATGAGGTGAAAGAGCGACTTGACAGAGAGAAGGAGAGACAGATTAACAGTGCAGTGGGGGAAGCAAGCCACATACAGCAACAAGTGATGGGTGGGGGCAGAGAAACAGAGAGGTGAGGAAAGAGAAAAGACAGAGATAAGGAGAGAGCATAAGGATATGTATTGTGTGTGGGATGCAAATCGAGCGACAGGGCAACCGATACACACAAATAACAAATACACGTATAGAATTTTACTACTTATTATTACTGTGCTTATAACAGATTAAATTAGAGGCAGACTTTCTTATATTTTTTAATGTCATCCTAAGGAACAGTCCTACAGGCTTCCCAAAGGCTCTCATTTTCAGTCTAGTCCAGTGCTGGACTGGCCATCGGGCATACCGGGCATTGTAGTCCCCCCTCAACAAAGAAAAAGTATTTGGGCTGCATATCACAAAGCTCTGGGGCATGTCCGCAGCCATCGAATGGTGGTGGCGTTGAAAGAGTGAGTGTACTGGCCTGGGTTGTGGAGGGATGTGGAGCAGTGGCAACAGGACGGTGGAGAATGTCTGGTGGGTTGCCCCACGGGAGGTGAGTCTATTCCCTTGGGGGTAGTGCCCACGTCATACCCATGGGAGGTGCTCGCAGTAGATTTCCTGTAACTAGGCTGGCCAGAAGACCCATTCCGCTACTTATTAACTGCTGTTGATTTATTCTCAAGCTTTGTGATCGCAGTACCCACTAAGGACCAGACGGCGGAAATGGCGGGCCGAGTGATCTGGGAGGAGGTGATACGGAGGTATGGCTGCCAAGAGAAACTGCTGTCCGACCAAGGTCCGGCCTTTGAGTCCAGAGTGCTCCGAGAGTTGTGTGAGCTGTATGGGTGAACCAAGTTGCGGACAACCCCATACCGACCCCAGGGGAATGGGGTGTGCGAACATTGGAACCAGACTATGCTGTGACTGCTGAACAGCTGCCCATTGTTGTGGAGGCGGCTCCACCGGCTGGGGTACTGCACCGATCCTCCCGACCTAACTTTGGGATGAAGCCCGCCCGCTATAGGGAGTGGTGCTCAGGACGAGCTACTATTTACTGGGGGGAATGTGGTGTCCCGGGGGTTAGGGACTTGTGTTTTGTGTATTTTGGTTGTGTGTCTTGTTTTTTTTTTTTCTTTCTTTGTTGTGTTCACTGGTCTGGCAGTGATGGGGGGGCACTTGGTCCGGATTGGCCCCGCCCCTGAGGACGATTGTTTGGCTAGAGCCGGCGTCAATAAGCGTGAGGGCGGGGCTTGGGGCCTTTATCAGCATGGCGGTGGCCATGCCTCGGGGTTCACGGTATCACGGACTTACTGCAGGGGAAAGCTGGCCAAGGAGTTTTTCCCAAAAGACTAGATGATGGCAGCCTCACCATGTGTGGGTCTGTAAGCGGACTGGAGGTACCAGTGTCCGAGTTTGGCGAGGGCAGAAAGGTGAGAGCGGCGTCTCCTTTTTTATTTTTCAGGTGCCGTGCTTTGGAGTGGAAACGGTCAGCGGCATTAGAGCGAGTAGAAGGGGCCCACAGCGCAACGGAGCCGAGAGTGGGACGACACGGAGACCTCCTGCGATCCCTAGCTGGTATACAGGAAAGTGGCTAAGCTACCTAGGGTGTGTGGGAGCCAGTCTGAGGCCGAGGGGGGAAACGAGTGGTTAAGGTCTCTGTGTGTGTGTTTCCTGAGGTTCGTGGTTGGGCCAGACGAAGAAGGACGCCAAGGATGAGGCCCAGCGAGTGTTGGCGGTTGGTGAGTTGGATGGGTGCCACCATAGCATGCTGAGAGGAAATCAAGGTGGAACAAGGGACAAGGAAACCAAGAAACCGTATCGAGTCTGGAGCCGTGCACCAGTGCACGAGGGGCTGTGGTGCTTCCAGCCAGGGGTTTGATTTTTTTTATTTATATTGGCTGAGAGGGCCTCGAGGTGGCGACCGAGGCCCAGGACTTTAAGTTTGGTTTATTCTTCTTTTTCCTTGTTTTGGGGATTTATTGAATGGCTGTTCATTTCCGTTTATGTGCTGTTTTTTCTTGTTTGTTTCTCCTGTTCCCTTAAAACTATATGTTGTGTGCTCTCCCTTTTTCTAGAAGTGTGTGCAGTGAATTTAAGAACTGGATTGTTGTGGATGCTAGCGTGGGGTGTTGTGTGCTCAACCTTGCTGCGCTTGCACGGGTGTATGGGGTGGGAGGCTCAGACCAGGGGAAACTGTATGTTGCAGAGACTGAAACCATTCAATAAAAGGTGTATAGAAAATCAGCTGTGGTGTGGCCTGGGTCTTTGTTGTTGCAGGTGTCTGAGATCCAAAGGGGTAAAACTAAACTTTGTGTCAACCAAAATAAATACTGTTGGGGGCCTGTTACCCCGGGCTACCACAAGTAAAATAATAAGAAAATAACATTATTAAAAGTTTAGTATTAGCAAGTATTAATAGGATGTCTGGTGCAACATAATGCAGTGAGGTATTTAGGTGGGGATGTGGGGTGTAAAATAGTGCAATGAGGATTTTAAAGTGGCATTGTGTAGAGTGAGTGCTATATATAAACACACATTATTGTGTGTGTAAATTCTGCTACCTCTGTTTATTGTATTTTACTTTTTAAGCGTTAAGATTTGAGGGGGAGAAACTGAAGTTATCAGGGCGAGGCCTGAAGTTTACTAGTGACGTCGGCAGCGAGCAGAGAGGGGCGGGGCGAGGATGAAAAAACTCAATATTCAAATATCTATGGGTAAAGTAGCTCTGCTCTGCACAGCAAACCAGCATCTATGTTATAAACCAGTGGTTTATATTTAATAAATATAATAAAAATCGCGGAGTTGTGGATTTTAATGCTAAAAAAAGTAATGTTTCTTACTGATAAACACTTCCGATTAACAGGACTGCACACCTGAAGCTCCACAAAAACTCGGAGCACAGTAAGAACATACACGCATACACAAACACCAAGCTCTAACCCTGAAACTATAAAGCCCTGCTGAAACTGTACCGTGTTGATACCCTCCGACAGAATACTGCTCTGACCGGCCGTTTTCCATCCTGTTCGCTATTATCCCTCATCAGCGCCTACATTCTATCGCGTCTTATTACCTCTGTTGTCTGGATTATCAGACTCTATAAGAAGCGCTTCGCGGACCCATTGATGAACCCTCCGCACACACTCCGTCCGGGCGTAAATCCAGAAATGTCTAGGCTTCGTAAATTCGTAAAGCGAGTAGGCAAAGCCACTTCCCCTCCCTCTCTCTCTCTCTCTCTCTCTCTCTCTCTCTCTCTCTCACACACACACACACACACACACGTGTGTGTGCACCCTCCTTCAGTGTCGCAAACCGCTGTGTGTGAAACCACACAGGCATCACAATAAGGATTTTATGAATGTGGTTTATTGTGTTTACAGAACGTACCCCACGGTAAGACATGCTGTTAAAAGGTCCTCTCTAGCAAATGGAGAAAGTGAAACGCGGTAAGAGACGGTTGCAATTCTTCAGAAAGTCAAAAACCTACATTAAGATGTACAGATTATTCACACCAGCCTGCCTGTTCATGTCTGACCTGCTGTTCATCTAGTCTCCAAGACAAGTCCTAAACTTCAACACGTCATTGCAGGATTGTTATAACCTCCTGAATATGAGAGAGGAGTGGTTGCACGTTCTGTATATCTCTCGATTCATTTTACGAGTTTTAATATAAATAAAACTCGTTAAGAGAAACGAAGAGGGGGTGCGCACAGGTGTTCTTTGCAATTAACACTTTAAATGCTCTTATAGAAAGTAAACGATATAACTATTCAACCGATTTATTAACAACGGTCACTAAATACTTCCTAAATTATTAATAGTATTTAGTTTAATGTAGGTCAATTAAGTAATGCTTCCCAATAAGCACTTTAAGAACATAAAACTTTCGGTCACTTCACCTCTTACCTCTGAAATCCATAAGCAGCACTTTGAGGAGAGTGAGTGATGAAAATAAGGTGTTAACTCCTCAGAGCACCAAGGGCCGCTGCGTCACTGTTAACCAAACACGCAAGCAACCACACTGAGGTAAAAAAAAAAACTTGCATAGGGGCGTTTTTGCGCAATGTGATTCACTGCACATGCGTGTTAAAAAGGCGGCGCAAAATGAGGAACTGCTGGCTCTTTCCTTTATTCCCACTTGTCCGAAAACTGTAGTTGTCCTACGTTGTTGGTCTGACATTTTCGACTCTGTACTTCAGCCGAGTGAAGGGGAGGAAGGCAGATATGAATTCATGCAGTTCACAGATGACCTCTGGAGTCTGAACTAGCGAGGAGCTGAACATAAGTTTTTAGAGTATATACACTACATGGACAAAAATATTGGGACGCCTGACCATTACACCAATAGTGACTCTACTGAAACTGTAATGGCTCCGTAACCCTCCGTTCCAGTTCATCCAAAAGGTGTTGGATGGGGTTTAGGTCAGGATTCTGTGCGGGCCAGTCAAGTTCTTCCACACCGAACTCATCCAACCATGTCTTCATGGACCATGCTTTGTGCACTGGGGGTTATAGCTGTAGCGTAGTTGTTTTTTGTGGTGGGGGGAGAGTACGCGCTACACTCGGCATCTCGTATGTTTCCCTCATACAACTCGATTGGATAAGACACGCCCCCCCC
>JBBPCX010067244.1:0-12500 GCA_037974365.1 Hydrocynus forskahlii | reverse complement strand
ACTTCATCATTTAAGGTTTTTGTTTTTGTTTTTTCTGAAGGAAAATCTATGCTGAGGAAAAAAGAACCATTAACACTGAAACTGTGGAAGTTTGTGATTGCTAAGAAGTAAAGGGAGAAAAGAAGGTGGGTGGAGTCTGTGGCTAACATCGGTAAATGGAGACTGGATGCCAGTTCCTCACCACAGCCGTATTCGTCCGAGCGGTCAGCACAGTCGGGCTCCTCGTCGCACTGGTAGCTGGCTGGAATGCAGGCGCGGTCACTCAGACATGTAAACTGCTCGGGAGCGCACGGGTCCCCAGGCCTTTTAGCAGCTACACAAACCAGACAGACAAGACTTATTACACATTTGAGCCAATACAATAACCAGGACTGTCAAAACCGCCGTGGTACACAGCAGAAATAAATACAGACACATCACCAGATATAAAGTGACGTTAAGAGCGAGTACTGTTGAGGTAATTCATTTTCTCATTCATAAACAAGGTTTAACAGACTGTCTGTATGATTTGTGGAATTATCCTCCTTTTTAACCTAGTTACATTTGGATGGATAGGCCAGCCAAGCACAAATTATGCTCTTATACCCAGGCAAAATTTGATCTGTTTGAATTGAGCATCACAGCAAAATGTAGTAATGTTGTGGTTATATTGCTCCAACTGCTAATTTAGACATTATCAAAGCAATAAGCCAGTAGAAACCACATGTTACTGTGATTTTACCACAGTTAGAGGGTGTTGTTAAATGAGTTAACACCGTGACAAAATGTGATAAATGTGATAGCGTTATGCTGTGTGATGAGGGCGGGGAGCAAGACCAGCAGTGAACCTGCAGTTTCTCCAAAGATAGATCCAGTGCTGGCTAACTGAGCCACTCGGGAGCTCCTAAAGATATTTTAAGGTGATTTAAAGGGAAAAAAAGTCGAAAAGGTAGCGGAACTCACGGCAGTCAATCTCATCTGAGTTGTCTTGGCAATCGTTGTCTCCATCACAGCGCCACAGTTTCAGAGCACAGCGGCCATTCTGGCACTTAAACTCGTTGGGCTCGCAGGGGGAGGGAGTTCCTGAGGAATCAGATGAACACTCCCAGTGTCTATGCTGTTACATATGAACTGTATAGCTTCGTTTACTAAAATCCCAGTGAGGATACATGAGGCTACGCGAGGCCCTTACCACACTTGAGTTCATCGCTGCCGTCGCTGCAGTCTCTCTCTCCGTCACACAGGTAGTCACGGGATATGCACTCTCCGCTCTGGCACGTCGCCTGGTCGGCGCGGCAGGGCCCAGGTCCTGGTAAGGGTTTGCGGTCCACCGTTATCACAGGACGAGTGGTTGTAGTAGTTGTAGTCGTAGGGGCATCGGTAGCTGGTAATAAATACAATAATGCTGAGATTACACTAAAGCAATGGAATTCATTCCCTTTGTAATTAAAGAAATGTAGCTTCTATTTATGACTGCTTTGTGATTTCACCATTTTTTCACATTTTCAAAATTTAAAAAATCATTTGGGGTGTTTTGATGTGAAATTAGAAAAAAAAAAAAAAACAAGAAAACATCTTTTACTGATTATTTTGCCTCACAGCAAACTCCATGGACATCTTCACTCTAAATGCTTTTTAAAAAATGATCCTAAGGCCAAAATCTTCTCAAAACTATTATGCAACAATGTCTCAGGCATCAGGCAACAGACTTCAAGTAGGTAGATTTAAAAAACAAACACTGTAGATGTCTGGTTCCTATCCCTACCACTGTAAATAATTTGTAGGAAATTTGATCTCTCATCAAACGACTTCTTTACATCTCAACCGTTCATATGTGCATAAATGTTTGCTAGATCATTTTCCTGCCTTAACACAGTCTAAACTCCATATTATTACAACTCTTAAGACTTCTCGTTCTATATTACTATAGATTATTTAGCAATAGTAGTTTTGAGAGTGAGAGACAGATATAAGTCTTGCAATTTGACTTTTGCTATCAGTGCAATGTATGTGTAAAATGAATAAATAATTACTGCCAAGTAGAGTTCACAGAACCCTAAGAGTGCATTCCTACTCACCACAGTTTTCCTCATCGCTCATATCTGGACAGTCGGGTCTATTGTCACACACCTTTTCCCGAGGGATACACTGACCGCTATCACAGCTGAACTGATCCGGCGAGCAGGGCCGTGGTCCAGGCTTCACTAATGGGGTTGGAAACAGAGAGTGCACACATTAAGCAATCCAGCAACATATCATCACATTCACAAAGCAAGCACACATCGACACAGCAACCTTTCAGCGGCTTCCAACGGCTGAGATCAAGTTTCCTGTCAAACTTACAAAATACTGTGGACAGAGGTGGGTAGGAATAAATTAGCATTGATTTGTACTTTTCAAATCAAGTATTCAAGTACACTAAAGAGTACTGGTGAGAAAAATCTACGTTTTTACACCTCAAGATTAAAATTCACTTCTTTCTATTCATTTTAAACCGAAGTGATCCTGGAAAGAGCGGATTTAATTCAATCCTATAACACTTGTGTGGTAGTACAGTGTTTCTGACCTAATTATTTCCTGTCTTTCATTTCGTTTTTCCCCTTGATGTCACTTTACGTGGTTTTATTAACCAGAATTATCATTCATTTTGACATGACCTCTCTATATTTGACATGGGAAACTCGATATTTAAATTTAACATGCTACTGTACTTTTAAGATTGATATACGTAAACAATCTGTTTATTTTGTGCTTAGTTTAAAAAGCAGCCTGGACTGAACCATTCTTTATAACTTCATAGGGCTAAATTGCCGTAGGCTGAACAGACATTTATGTAAATCAATGGTTTTTGTGACAAATGAAAATGGTTCATACAAAATCAGTTTAATTCTTCAGTTCTTCAGTTCTTTAATTCTTAATATCTTAACAGCTTAGACTGGGGCATCAATGGTATGTTTTGAAAACCAACAGTGTTTACATATTACATTATATTTTACTTTACAAAAGTGAGGAAACATCTGTTTTCCCACATATGAATGCTTTAATTGAAGTGTTTCAATTAAAAACAGCCTATTTTAAAGCTTAGTCATTTTAAAGGTGAAATTATGGCTCGGTATTGTCAAGATTTCAGGATTGGTATTGAAATCGGGGAGAAAAAAATGGTATAGGGTTATTTTTAATAACAGATGCTACGCTTCTTTTATTTCTGCATGAGTGCGGAATTCAGCTATTCTACCCCCACCTAACGACTTGTTGCTTTTTACAATTTAGCATACGTAATTGTTGTGGCGCAGTGTCAGGTTGCGTTTTTCTTTTCGTAATTATTGTTAAATGGCCTCAGGATTTGACGGCTTTTCCGAGGCACCGTCCGCTCAGATGTGGGAGAGCCTTACAACTAGTGAGTGTAGCTGAGTGTAGCTACAGCTAGTGAGTTTAGCTAAGTGTAGCTACAGCTAGTGAGTGTAGCTGAATATTACGAGATTCAATTGACAAGTGCGGATAAAAAGTTAAAAGACATGTTATTAGAAACAGTTAAAATTTGTCTGGTAAAATTGCCATTCTCTTGTTTTCATAAAAGTTTTCATAAATGTTTTTGTCCTTTGCAGCAAGACATGCAGTCTCTTTCCAAACATTTCAACAAGCACTTCAGTCAAAAGGAGAACACAATATTACACAGCTGTGTGGATCAAGGTCATCAGGGAAATAGCCATTTGACATGCCTCGCTAACTACTTGAGATACAGTCCACTATTGCACTAGAAAACACTACAGGAGAGCTGCATTCATGGGATTCAGCATCACTGGCCATTCGGCCAAGCATGCAAAGCATCTAAGCCTCCTCGTCCAACGTCAAGTCAAGATATCTGGGTGCAAACATGCATGAGAATGACCATTCCTGGCCAAATTCAAAACATTCTCAGAGGTGTCCTTGCGAAGGTTCTGACAAGTGAGAATGACTGCACTCCACAGGCTCCGTGCAGTAGGCATTGCACAATACAAACCTGACAAAGGCGGGGGCTCCTCACGGGAGTAGGTCTCGGCTAGAAACCAGACAAAGAATTAAAGCATAACACACACTGCTGGACCTGGGAAAGGGCATCCGGATGTACGCTGCTTGTCCAAAGATTCTAAGCTTCGTTTTGTTGTTAATTTTCAGATAGGTGGGAAATACCTGCAAACTTGGGAGGCGCTGATCAGAAACGTCTAAATGATCAATTTTTTTTATTATTATTGCTCAAGTCTGAAATTTACCTCTTTAGTTTTGCAATGAAGCTACAAGGCTAATTTGACCTAATCCAACATAAACATTAATTAGGCTTATTTCAACAAGAGTCGGCTGTTTTAAAAGCCAGCTTTATCCATTTTGAGGTCATATGTTGAGATGCATGACACTTTTTAGAAAAAGCCTTCGTAAGTGTCTATGTTTATGTCAGTTATAATGTAAGGTTCATACAAGTGGAGTGGAGCGCATACCATTTTGGTTCAGATGTTGCAGCAGTATTTAAATACAGTGCAACTGCGTACACTCGGCATACATTTTTTACATCATAATTACAAAACTAGAATAATAAACAGGATTAGAATAATAAACATGATGGTGTTTTTAGAGCCAAAATATGCCTAAAACAATTTCAACCACTTACAATTGTGCATCCCATTTCATTTGCATAAAACATCTATTAACTAACCTAAACACCTAATAGAACTGACTTCACAACAGGGGGATAAAAGCCTGAGCTGTCGTTACTCCTATGGTAGATGATAATATGACAAGATCCAAAAAGCCTTATATTTAAAGTGCTCATTAATTTCGAAGCAACAATAAGATAACTTTTTAAAATAACTGTCCTTTTTTAAAAACTGATTTGATTGGTGGTGCCAGAACCTTTTAGTTCTGTATAGCTCCTGAAAAGTTACTTCTTCTGCTGCTACAACAAACCTGATTCAACTCGTCAACGGACTATCAAAGCCTTCAAAAGCATAATCATGTGTGTTGGTAAAGAGAAAATGGATAAAGGAGACACCAAAAACACTGTGTGAGCTCATGGGATTGTACTCTAAATGAAGAACCTAAAGTGGACAGTGTAAAAATGCGGTTTCTGCCAGAGCAGGTTGTTCTTACGTTCTCCAAGACGTCTGAACTGGAAACCCCGGACAGAGGTTGTGTAGGACCCGATGGTTCCTTCGCTAACCTCAGAGTAAAGCACATCTCTGATCTGGGCTTCATTGGAGTTGTCGTCCGAGCCCACGTCCAGTTCCACAAATACATCTTTGCCAATTTTCCTTTAAAGAGACAAAGTGAGTCAATATTAGGGTCGCCTAAGGGTGG
Source organism: Hydrocynus forskahlii (assembly GCA_037974365.1). Classification (NCBI taxonomy): domain Eukaryota; kingdom Metazoa; phylum Chordata; class Actinopteri; order Characiformes; family Alestidae; genus Hydrocynus; species Hydrocynus forskahlii. The sequence continues at coordinate 7,193 of JBBPCX010067244.1, read as the reverse complement.
TAAACATGACAAAAATACACAATATGGACAAAGGCACTGGGACGCCTGACCATTACACCAACATTGACTTTAATGACATTGCTTTCAAATAAATTGACTTTAATATGGAGCTGGTCCCCCTTTGCAGCTATAATAGCTTCCACTCTTCCTGGAAGGCTTTACACAAGATGTTGGAGTTTCTGTGAGAATTTGTGCCCATTCAGTCATTTTGTAGCGCATTTATGAGGTCAGACTCAAGAAGGCCTGGCTCACAATCTCTGTTCCAGTTTATCCCAAAGGTGCTGGATGGAGTTGAGGTCGGGGCTCTGTGCGGGCCAGTCAAGTTCTTCCTCGCCAAATTAATTCAACCTTTCATTCAAATTCATGTCTTTATGGAGCTCGCTTTGTGCACTGGGACACAGTCATGCTGGAATAGTAAAGGTTCTTCCCCAAACTGTGTCCACAAAGTTGGAGGCATGGCGTTGTCCAAAATGTCTTTGTATGCTGAAGCATTTAGACTGTCCTTCACTGGAAGTATGGGGTCTAGCCCAAACCCTTAAGAACAGGTGTGTCCCAATACTTTTGTCCATATAGGTTTGACAGTTTGGAACACATAAATAACAACCAGTGCTGCCACATTTAAAACATACAATCCAAAACTATTAATATTCTTCTAAATCAGAAAATTGCTGTAACTGTAATGAAAGATGCATCTCTTTGGTGTTCTTTGTGTATTTTAAACATCCACAAAATGTTCAGAAAAGTGTATTGTGAAGTAATGTGGCTTAACTTACCACTATAATGATTGCCCACCCCATATCGCCCACCACTGGGGCTGGCCCAAACAGTGCTTCACAGGCTTTGAATACCAACTGGCACGTTGAAACAAGTATTACAATAACCACCCTTATTATATTATTATTACATGTTATTGTACTAACATTCACCTTTCTTAATTGATCATGTTTTTTTTTTTCAAGAATGTTGATTGCTGCAGTTTAAACCCTGTCCAGGATTCAACAAAGTGATAATAGTACACATAAAGTGAAATTAGCCTTGGTTTAGGCACATAGCCTTCCAAACAGTACATTAATTCACAGGATTCACCAGTCGTGTTGTGCCTTCATGGTACATCAACCGCTAATTGCAACTTTTGCATGCAGCGTTTATTTCTCTTATTATGTGATCATTTTAAGTGATTTCTAGTGTAATAAAATCTCAAACCTCTTCACACCACAATCCCTGTAGAAATGAGATTAAGTCCTATTGTTCATGAATCAATTCTGATTATTATTATATGTACATAATTGTATATGCTTTGTTGCTGTGTTTTAAAAGCATGAAGCCCCTTGAGTCTGTGTTACAGTGCGTGTAACTCTATTATAAGCATCACCCTTTAACCACAGTATAACACATGGGCTCTCGTGGCTTGTAGATTTATGCTAGTGCTGAGGCCTCTTCACGAGATCACACAAACCCACAGGCAGCCTTTACCCTGAGATTCTTTAACCACAAAACAAAATGCAAAGCAGACCAGGGATGTTTTGTTTTCACATCGCACAAATCAGTCTGACCACAGATCAAACCATAAAGAGGAGGTGAAGTTTGACTAGTTTTTGGGACCGTTTAGAGGGGTCTCGGTTCAAAGAAAACCCTGACTCTGCATGCAGAGGCATCTCTGCTCTTTTAGCTTTAATTGCTGATGATTAATGATGGCATTTAGCTACAACTGATTTTTTTTATCAAAACTTCCACTTAGGCGACTATAAAAACTTTTGCTGACAAAACAGAAGACCATTGTAACACACAGATACTCAAGAGCTCAAATTTTAGGCTCAGGATAGACTAGGGAGAATAGGTAAAGATCTGATCACCAAAACAAATTTATACAAATAGAGTAACTGATCATCTTTACTTGATGAGGACGACGTTGACACTCTGGGTTCCTGGTATCTTGTAGTATGCAGACTCAAGCTGTGGGAGACACAAATAGTATTAATCACCTCAAAGGCTTTGTGACACAGCGAGGGAACGAGTTTAAAGCATGCTGTGGTCTTCCACAGTCTAATACTGATGTTAAACATTAACCCACCATTGACCACCATTTGGAGAAGGAACATTTAATGGTTTTATCTAAACTCTAAAAGACTCTCAGTCCTGGTCCTGCAAAACCCCTGTTCTGCACTATTTGGTGTTTTCCCCGCTCTGACACACATGATCCAACAACAACAACAAAAACATTCATACAGATGCAGCATGACATGGATTGTGAGATGTTCGAAATCCTCTCAAGAAAAAGTTAGAAGGTACTCAATAATACTCACAGTGTCTACGACAGCGGCCTGGATATCCTGGAAAGCAGTGGAGTAAATGTCCTCCAGGTCATCGGTGTACTCAATAGAGTCAGTGAAGTTCACCAGCACTCGATAGAAGACTGCGAACGAAAAAAGAATTACCATCAGATGGAGCCACATAGAAAACTGTGCCATGAAATAAGACCATATGGGGACACACGAGCTCAATTCAATTGGCCAGGCGTGTTTGCGGCCAAACGAAGGCGGCCATTGCAAACACTAGAGAATCTCTTCATAAAGTATGCTTTGGGTCTCTGAAACCACACCAAACCAAGCAGTGAGTATACAGGCCAACCACAGGCACAGAGCACATTATAAAAGACACCCATGTTTATTACAAACAACACTACAGCACTCAAAAATGCCTGAAGGGAGAAAGGAGAACGAAAGGGGAATGAATGGAGCAGAGAACATTTTACGGTGGCATGGAGGTGGGTTCTGACATTCTCTTCTGAAACGCAAACATGCCATTAGCAAGGTCTTGCTACGTTTGGGCAGGAGCATGGCTAGAGTACATGTGTGAAATGGAGGAATCAGGTCATGATGCTTGCAGGCTTAGAAATTTTATCAGAAAGGGGTGAATGTATAGAATGGGTGAATTCAGACACTTGCTGCTTCAAGGGGCACCCACTGCTGATACAGGTGTTGAATAACACACACACACACACACACACACACACACACACACACACACACACACACACACACACACACACACACACACACAGCTTATCTCCACTGAACAGCATTACCAATAGAATGGGATGCTCTAGAGTTGCCAAACATGATGTCCAGCATAAAAAGCCCAGCATCTAAAGATTCATGGAGTATGAGAGGTGTTTGAAATTCAAAGTAATGATCCAACATGGCTACTTGACCTGACTAATGTTCTTGTGTTGCATCCAAATCTTGGTGTCAGCAGACTTTGGGGATACCATTCAAGTTAGGCATGCACATCATATTCATGCACATAATATGCAAAAAGTAATGATGACATTTCTAAATCAATGGCTGGTTTTGCTCACTTAATACCTGTCTGAGTGTCTGAGGTTTGCTTTTTTAGTTTTGCCATTGCACTACAAGGCTAATTTGGCCAGAAAACACTGGAAACGGACTTGCAAGGTAAAATGGACTTGCTTATGTGCTTTCTGATACTATGTGACACTATATTCTATAAAACTGAACAGAATTGCAGTGCAAAAGCCAAAGACTAGCACCCTGAAACCTAATAAAAAAAAAAAGAAAGACCTTAATTTTGACCTCAATTTCCCGTACAGGAAATGAAGGAAAATTAAGGGGAAAAAGTGCTGTCTAAGGGGTAAAACTACTGAATTTTCCCCTTACTTTTTCAAATGTGCCCCTTCAATAATAGAACCTCCTGAATTAATGCCTTAAATTTATGATTAAGGGGTTTCACACTCATGGGGTCGGTTTCACAAATTAACGATCACTTAATTCAAATTGAAGGGTTTTGGTGTATTTTCAGGGGTAAATTAAGGGAGGGTTCAGCACATTTTAAGTACATGGTGTTTCGTATCACTTCACATGACTAACACATGTTCCAGTACAAATCCAAACCAAGTAAGAGGTAGCAAATGGACATTCTACCTTCTACTCTGAAGACCTATTCCTTCCTTTACAAGTTATCAGGGATTAGCCCTTTATAGTCTTTGCAAGTATTTGCGCTTTAAATAGCTGCAGCGCTGTGGGTGTCCCATTCTCACTCATATGCCAACGTGTGAGCTCTTTCTGGGTTTCTGGTCTCAGTCTGTCACTCTGAGTGAGGCAAGGAAGTCAATATTTGTGCTCTTTCTTACAGCTATCTGCTACTTGCCGTGGGGAGCCATGCTGTAGACCAGTCAGAGCCTATAAAGGGCCCGACTGTGGAGCGGAGCTCACATATACACACACGCTCACATTCATCAACTACAGGCCAGAATTTAGCAAGCAGCACTGACTTAAAATAAACATACAAATTACTCTTTTCAAGACAATGACATGTTCATGAACTAACAAAAAATAAAGGTGCCAAAGAGGGTTCTCTGAGGCATTAAAATAGAACTCCATAGAACCTTTCGATTCAAGAGGTTGTGAAGAACATGTGTATATATTTGGTCAACATTTCAAAGCAACACTGAATGATGTATTAATTGTATACTGGAGTAATAAAAATAGTTTACGCTATAAAAAGTTGAAGCAAGATTCTTGTGGAGTCAAGTCGGGAGATTCTTGCGGGGTCATTATATCACATGTAGAACTGAACAGAAAGTGCAAAAGCTTAATAATACTTGTTACTACAGTTGTCTCATTGTTCAGCCTATTTTAACCACACTGAGAAGATGGCAATGCTCGTGTTGGTTGCTGGCAAACTGACCTAAATATAAAATCTTGGTGAGACTCAGTGGTGGCTTCCAGTCTTCATCACTGACTTTTCGTAACAGTTCCACTCAAAATTGCATTGCAAAATTACATTATTGTACTCAAAACGACATTGCATCCCTTGGAGCAGCTGACACTGAGTGATTGCTGATCTATTACACTATTTGGACACCCCCAGATGGTCAAAGCCATTCGGACACAACACACGACTTCATTGTGAAGCCTTGGCAGCCTATTTAGAGAGAGAGTGCCTTTCCAAACACAGCTCAGTTTCTCCTAATTACACCCCACACTGGCACAAGATGGCCACCCTCCCCCCGTCCTGCAGCCGGAGAAGAGGTTGCGCTACCGCAACATCACACGTCTGTCTCAAAACCTCAGACAAAAACAAAGCAGAAGTAGATGAAGAAGAGTGTGCGATCACAGCCTGAGTCAGAGGCGGCTTTTTAAGGTCTGGCCTCACGGCAGCACCATGATGTGATCAGTGCAAAGGAGAACATCTAAAACAACCCTCCAAGGTGCCGGCACTGTCCTGCAGCTAATCCGATCTCCTGTGTGAGCGTGTTGAAGTGGCAGACAGAAGCCCAGTCACCGCTGACTCAGCCCCGATCCACCAAATCAGGACACCAGATCACCAGTTTTACCTGATCACACACTCCTCTGTTATTTTATGACTGCGATCAAGAGTCATGTCTGTAATAGCAGCTTATTCCTACAAGGTTTGGGATAAAGTTAAACGATGTCTGATTAAACTAGGAGAACAGATTTAAATAGCTTAAAACCATGCTTGAAATATTGTCAGATTATGTTACTTCACATGCCTCCGTATTTAAGTAAGCTGACATTTGTTAACTTGTAAAAAGCTGGTTAGGTTCCAGTCAACGAGCTAGCTGCCATTTCTGCCATGCCACACTTTATTTAGCTATCTTATATTAGTATTTGTATTAGTATTAGGATCACAATTTCATTGAGCTACGTTTTTTTTTAAATGGGGGTATATGAACTCATGGGCCAGGTTCAGAAATGAGTCACTGTATTAGCTGTACACTGTACTAGGCAGCAGATGCAAGACTAATGTTACGTTAACTAATGTTATGGTTGACTGGACAATGTCTTTCTATAGTTTGAGTCAATCCAACCATGATAACCTCACAATGACCAATGACCAACACTCCAATATGTTTAGTTTTCTTTGGACTAATTTTTTATGTGGCCAGGAATGCACTACTTTCATATTTCAACACTGTAAATGATAACATTGTACCTGCAAGGTTTTAAACTGGTTGGATTACTTTTGAACCAATTATATCTATATCATATTAATCCTGAGTGTCAGAATTCAAGCTGGTTTACTTCAAAATGTGCTGCTTTACTTAAAAATTTACTGCTTATGTAAGTTTAAATCAATGTGTAGACTTAACTCAGATATCCCATTTTTAAGGTAAACTTTTAAGGTAAACATTTTTATTGCTTAGAATTAAAGAGATTCAAATTACATTAAATCTCCGTCTTTTTCTTGGCTTTGAACATGTTGTTAATCTTACAGTCAAGTGTGTAATAGCTAAGTATTCATTTTTACCAGTAGCTAGTTTAACCACAAGTGCAGAGATTATGGTCTGTTTTCTTAATCATTTTTAAATGTTTCATGCTGCAAGAATGCTCGTTAACTTCTGCCGCAAGTTGTGGCCAGTGCCTGTTTATGCCAGCTCTATGAAAGTAGAAAAAAAAAGAAACTTGTTTAAGGGATAAATAGTTGTAAATAGTAAACAATAATGTAGTTGACTTGGGCTTAATATTGCCAGAATCGATGCCTTGATCACTTCTGGTGATTCAGACCAGATCAGGACATCCCTTTTAGTTGCCACCATCCTGACAGCATGAATAACAGCATTACAGAAGCTTGCTAACCATCTCTCGGCTCTCTAAAAAGGAATTGCTCTTGTGTTCTCTGGCTGTGTCCTGCTCAGTTTTTCCATGTGGGAAATCCCCAGTCAAGCACTGCCGAGGGCTCTCCAGCTCCTTAGGGACACTGGCTGAGGAAGGGGCAGCGGGGTGGTTAGAGGCAGCCTGGAAAAAAGTATTCCAAATTCTTAATTCTTGAACTTGTTTGAGCACTACAGCAAAATGGCAGAACTAAGGGGGCTTTATGGACCAAGCCCCTGGCAGAACTGCACTGAGACAAAGGGCTGATTGAGGAGCATGGCTGCTCTGGCCTTTCCAGCAGACCGCTTTCAACTCGACCTTCAGAGGTCTCCTCCGCCTCTTCCCAAGAACCCTTCAGACTGAATAAAATGCAGGGAGGGACAGAGAGAAAACAAGAGAGAGAGAGGGAGATAGGGAGAGAGAGAAAGAGAGAGAGAGAGAGAGAGAGGGAGAGAGAGAGAGAGAAAGAGAGAGAGAGGGAGAGGGAGAGAGAGAGGGAGAGGGGGAGAGAGAGGGAGAGGGAGAGAGAGACAGAGGGAGAGGGGGAAAGAGAGAGAG
>JBBPCX010067243.1:0-13517 GCA_037974365.1 Hydrocynus forskahlii | reverse complement strand
CAGACATACACACAAACACATGCACACACACACACACACACACATACATACACACACAGACACACACACACACACACACACACACACACACACACACACACAAACACACACATACACACACACAGACATACACACAAACACATGCACCGGGTTTGACACACACACACAGACACTCACAAACACACACACACACAGATACACTCACAAACACACAAACACACACACACACACACACACACATACACACAAACACACACACATGTACACACACACAAACGAACGTTGTTGAATTGCTGTGTCTGTGTGAGATGGAATGTTAACAGGATCCAGATGAAGGTGCAAAGACTCTCTCTCTCTCTCTCTCTCTCTCTCTCTCCAGCTCTTTCTATCCTTTCATCCTTCTCTCTCTCTTTCTTTTCCCTGTCTTTTCCCGTTCACTTTCCACATTCTGTCTCTCTCTCTCTTTCTCTCTCACTTCACGTCTTTCTCACTCTTCTGCATCTCTCTTTTCTCTCTCTCTCCCTGTCTCTCCCCCTCTCTCTCTCTCTCGCTCTCTCTCTCTCTCTCTCACACACACACACACACACACACACACACACACACACACACATACATTCCAGATGTAGCCGTGGTCTGGAACGCTAATCTGCAGAGTGAATAGCAGCACCTGGTGGTGGAGACCTGTCCCCCCTTTGCATACCTTCTGATGAGATCTTGGACCATTTCTATTGGTTCACTCACCTCACTGTGTAAGAAGCTAGAAAATGGCTGGTGTTTTCAAATAGTGTCATAAACATTTATGACATGACAGTGATGGATTATTAATGCTTTTCTCCAAATCAGCTGTTAAGTTAGGCAGGTATGTCCAGCATACAGTACAACCTCCTGCACGCTTCGACATGTAAACTTTTACACTCTAGAGCTTGCAAAACACTCCAAAAGAAAAAAAAAACTAATTTTAGTTCTGATTTAGTTCCATTTTGTTCCATTTTGTTCCAGTGTGTTTGTTTTGCACGTTGACCTGGATGACAGAGCCGAAGTTCTAGGAAATATTTTCCTCTCACTCCATAACACTCAGCAGAGTCTTGCTGTTGAGGGACATCAGTGGTACGAGTGTGTGTATGTGTGTGCGTGTATATGTGTGTGTGTGTGTGTGTGTGTGTGTGTGTGTGTCAGGATTGGCCCAGCGATGGCCCCACAGGGTTTGTAAAGCAGTGTTTCGCATTATCATATCCCAGCTGAACACAGCACCGATTAAAAACACATTTCCCCATTTGGACAGTTACTCAAACTACAGTCCAGCAGTTCAGTGAAATACAGTGGAGAGGGACGACTGATCTCATCAAAAATATGTTTCTGAATACTTTCATTACAACACACATGAGCTGTCAAAGGTATTGGGACACCCTGCCCTTCTTTGACATTTTCTTACTGGCGCTTCTCCGTTAAAGGGCACTTTTCATAGAAACCACATTTTCCTAAAAAATAAAAGAATGGGTTTCTTGTTCCGTTAAAAAGTAGGAACTGATTCGTATTTACATTTGCAATGATTTGACAATTTGACTGATAAAGAGGGCTTCTGCAGGTCTTTCTTCAGGCTTGTTCAGCAGTCTGAAGATTCTCCACAGGAACAGTCAAGTTGCTTTTGTGTGCATCACTGAAAAAGAGGATACTACACCAACTAAATCCCATGAATTTACAATAATGTTTGTAATTACAAATTTTGAGTTTGTGAATAGGATACATATTTGCTGCTGCATATTGCTATGAACTATTCACTTTGAAGCACTTCAGGTAAACACTTCATGTAGCCATTCATGTAAAGTCACAAGGAGTGTTTCAGGATGAACTGGGTTTTTTTAAAATCAGACAGAATACAGGGCAGTCAGATGAAATGAACAGTCAGATTTCACAATGACGGCATGTTTAAAGGAAGAAGAGATGTTGCAAAAGGTCACGCCAAACTGACTCTTGTTACTCTAAAAAAACATTAAATAAAATTAAATGCATTAAAAATGAAACAGAAAAACAAAAGTCTGGTCTTTGAGTAAGAAAGAAATCCCTGCAAAGGTTTAATAATCATAAAGCAGCTACAGGGGTCCTTGAGTTATGACATAAATCCGTTCCTACGACAGTGGTGTAACCTGAATTTTGGTGTTAGCTGAAACACACACTTGTCTACGTCACATACCGATCCTAAAACAGCTGTAAAGTCATAATATAGAACAGAAAAACACAACTAAGACTGTGCACTGTACTGTAGCAGTCCATACAGTTTAACAGTCCAAAATGGCGTAGGTAAAGGTACTAGGGGACGGCAACTGCCTCACTTGTACGCCGCATTACTATGTATTCTGTGTATACTGCATATTGTTCCACCAATATGCAGTATGTTCCACCAATATGCAGGAGTGAGCGTCGTAAACTCGAAACGTCCTTTATCAAGACTGTCGTAACCCGAGGACCCCCATATATGTAACTACATTAGGTGAATTTCGCTTCAAATATCAGTTTCACGAAGGGCAGGCTTTGTTGAACTCGTTGTCTTTCTACTTGGTATTAGCCCAAGTTAAAAGTGACAATGTGATCAAAAACACAACGGTAGCAGAAAAGCTTTAATGTTAACCTGAAAGGGTTATGGTTGCCATTAAATGGAGGCGGCAAGTGCAGAAAGGACTTGTTCTTTGGTTGTTACTCAGAGCTGAAACAATTCCCCTGCAGAGGCCAACTGGAAACTCCAGAATGCTAGAGAATAAAAGTAAGTATGATAAACAAGCTGTTGGGGATGCTGAACAGTTATGAAATGTCTATTATATTGTCTTTGTGGCATGTTTCTACATGACAAACAGCCAGAATGGGACATGTCCCGTGTGTGGAAACATGGCAGGAGAGCTCCAACAGTGCAGAAAACTCCTGAAAAAGCCAACGCATCAGTAGAGTCAGTTCTGTAATGGATAAGCTCTGAGAAAAAATGCTTCTGTGGAACAGGCTTGCTCTCATTTCCCTCAATAACGGAAGTAATGTTTAGTACCGAATGTCAGTACTTTCTGTAAAATAATGTTTGTTGAAGCTATTTGACGTTTCTTGGAGGTATTGATTGGAGTGTGATAGCGCTTTTGAGTTGGTCAGAATTAGAATATTGAAGAATGATGATGTTTAAGATAAGATAAGGCAAACCTTTATTAGTCCCACTAGTGGGAAATGCCTATTTTTATAGTGTAAACCCTAAATATGCTCCCAAAACACTTTCATTTCATGTTAAACTCTTAATACATTACCCTTAAACAAAATGTAAAGGTAAACTTGAGGGAAACAGTTATGATGCGCGAATGCTGGACTGCAGCTGCCAGAGATGCGTCACAGGTCAGCTGCCAATCAGCAGCAAGGAGAAATAAATGACGCTCTCGGATTGGCTACTTTCAAACCTCCCGCCTCTAAATACAGTGGTATTTCACCATCCCAAGACGCTCTTTGTGCTCTTTCGACAGTGCTAAAAGTTTATGCAGTTATATTTTATAGGGAAATTTAGCTGAATTTAAGTTCACATTTATGTCACAAAAGTAGTAAAGTATATTTTTCTTAAGGATTTAGCACTAATATGCATGAAAAATTGTATACGGCCACGAAAAAAGCAAAAAACAAAAGCGGAGGATATTTGCGGTTTCCGCGAATTTGCGGTGGTTTCCTAGAACAATTATTAGTTCGTTTCTAAGAAAAAATCGGCGAACAACTGAAGCCGTGAACTCAGAACCGCGACTTTGCAGGGGGTACGCTGTATATATGTAAGAACACTGTATATACATATACAGCTACACATTGGAGTATCCTTAGTTGTTCGGTAGCAGCAGCCATTGACAGAAATGGTAATAATGAATAATGCACCAGAAACAGTAATAATGCACCAAGACAAACTGGTTTGTTGCATGCCCATGTCCGGTGGAGAATTTTTGCAAGAAATTGATGGTATTTGGTGGAGAATGAATGTGTTTGGGGCAGGATGACTGGAGAATGTAGAATGACTGTTGTTCTTGTGGCATATGTTTAGACTGTGGTCTTTGGTCTTTAGGAAATTCATCCCTGCAAAACACCCATAAATACTCAGACAGTAGGCAAAAAGCCAGCCCTCACACCTGACACACTGTTAGGAGATGATCAAAGGAACTTAACAGCCATGTAGCTGCGCAAGAAACGTAAGCAGGATCCACTGGTTTGCATTACAACTGCTCTCCGAGTTGGTCTGCAGAACTAAACTGTTGTTGATATTGCAGAACGCAGCTATGGAGCTCATTATGGGCCTCATTTGATGACTGTTACTCTCAATATCTATTGTGACAGAACTGTACAGCTCCAACCTGAGGGGGTCCATTAAAAAAAACTTCCAAAGCCATGCAAATGGACAGGCCATTCTTTATGTTCGAGTAAGCACTCATACGCACACACAAACACACAGACACACACACACACTGTTCAAGTGTCTGATGAGGTAGTAAACTGGTGTTGAGAGATTCAGACACATATGGATATAGTTTACCTTCACTATTTCCTCCAGCTTTCAGAGAATGAAAGAGAATGAGCGAGAGAGGGAGAGAGAGAGAAAGAGAGAGAGAGAGGGAGAGAGAATCAGTTCAGTCTGGTTTATATTAAATCCTTGCCATGGCCTGCTATGGGGCAACGCTCCTTCCTCTTTCTGCACAAGCTGTAACCAAACAAAATACCTCTGTCACTGGGCAGTAAGTTACAACAGTGAACACTTTTAAGTCACTTACTCCGATAAATATTTGGGTTTGTGAGCTGGATGCACAATATCAGTCAAAAGTTTAGATATTATTAAATACTAAACATTTATATACAAATCTGAAAATTTAGGCTGATGTCTATATACAAATTTATTTCCAAAATAAAAATGAGGCACTGATGCAAACAGGCAGCTGGTGGTCTAGTGGTTTAGGGCGTTGCCCCTAACCCAGCATCAGAAGGTTGTGGGTTTGAATCCCAGGACTGCTAGTTTCACCACTGAGGTTCCCTTGAGCAAAATACCATCCCCATGCACTTCTCCGCGGGCACACCTCATAGGTGGCAGCCCACTGCTTTACTTGCAGAGAAAGAATTTCACACTGCTGTGTTCATGCGTGACTATAAGGGGCCACAAAAAAAACAAAACAAAAAACAGCTCCTTGTTGAGCTTGTTCCCTAAAGCGTTGGCAATGTTTAGGTGCTGTTTGTCATTAGAAGACATGGAAAGCAATAATCATATTGACATTTTAATGATCGTTGGGCAACCTTACATTTGAAAACAAACACTAGTGGTATTTTTGGAATGCCCCAAACATTTGTTATGCCAAGAATATGACCTGGATTTACAGGACCATATTCATGCACCAGTGTTAGTATGTTGCTGCTTGACAGAAAATAATGGTGTTTTGTGGAGAATCATGTTGTTTGCTAGCGAATGGATGGTGTCTGTGGGAGAATGGATGGGGTTTGGGGGACAATAATGGTTTTTGGTGAAGAATGTTGATTTAGGGTGAAGATGATGATGTTTGTGGGGCAATGATATGTTGGTGGAGAGTGATATTGTATGGTGAAGGATAGTAGTGTGTGGTGCAGACTGCTGTTTTTTGTGAAGAATGATGGTGTTTGTAGGAGAATGGTCATGCTTCTCTGGTCTATGATTAGGTGCGTCCAATCATTGGACGGTTACTGTGGGAACAAATATATCCTGCTCTCTTGCACGATGACATGATGTAATTTCTGTGTGATGTTAGGTGTTCGGTGTATATTCTCGAGAGAGCAATCTCAGAACCTGTCCATCATATTTCTGTACACAGTTCCGCTGGAAAGGCCTCAGGGTCCAGGGAACGCAAAACAGAAATCAAGGCCAAGAAGACACATTACATAAATCAAGAAATTACAACAAAAACTAGACTGTAAAAATACATTCCTCTGAAGCCTTAAAGCTGTGGAGAATCATTGATTTTAGAAAATAGAATTACAAGATTTAGGACATGAGAAAAATATTTATTAAGAATAATTCCAAGAATATGTAAAAAATAAAATAAAATTAAAAAGCACACACCCATGAGCATGAGACTTTTTCAGGGAAAATTGGAGAATTACATTTAAGAATTACGTTTAGGAACAATCCAACACTCATATGAGGTCAGTGTTTGTCCTGAGATGTTTCTTATTCTTAGAAGCTGACATCAATCTGGGCCCTCCACTATCACACTGATTGAATTAAAGGAGCAACAGCATGAAGGTGCAATCAACTCTGCCCTTTTATCTAATAGGGGAACGGTTAGGACGAAGCCATACGCAGTAAATACCTTGTCATTATGTGGAATACGCTTAAACGTAAATCAAAATATGACAGATGTTCCAGTTTATTGTGGACTGTAGATTCTCTCCCTCTCTTCATCCCTCTCTCTCTCTTTCTCTCTCTCTCTCTCTCTGCATCTGTGAAGTTTTAGCTATAATTGCATCCTCTGCGTAGAACAGATCTATAAAACGGCAGCTCTCTCTCCGCGTCCCCCCGGAGGCTCAGTAAACGCTTCCACATGTTCCATTCTCTCCATCCTGCTGCTGCAGAGGAAACCTCAGCTTTCCATTCACTTAATGTTCCCTGTCACAGCCCCAGAGTGTGAGAATAAAACACACAAACACAGCAACAGAATGATAGAATGGGATAGAGGAAGAAGGCAGGTGAGAGGGAAGAAATGAGAAAGGAAGGGTGTGACAGGAGGGAAAGAGGGTGCGAGAGCGAGAGAGAGACAGAGGGAGTGACTGGAGAGAAAGAGGGTGAGAAAGAGAGACAGAGGGAGTGACTGGAGAGAGAGAGTGTGGGAGAGAGAGAGTGGGAGTGATCTGAGAGAAAATGTGTGGGAGAGCGAGATGAAGGGACCAGCAGTAGATGTGATTATTCTCCTGTCTCCAGCTCTGAGGTTCCCAGCGCTTCTGCCATTCACACGGGAAGTGGGGAACCCACTCTTCTACAGTGGAAAACACACAGTAAACACATGGGAAATGCGCAGTTGGGCTAGAGGAACAGAACCCCAGACCGCAGCTCTTCCAGCAGGAAACCCCCATGATCCCTGTGTAAATCCCAGGAGTTCGGATTAAGTTAAACACAAATGTGCATTATTTGTATTTACTGCATTTTACTTCGCGATTCATTTTAAATGTATTTAGAGGGCTACAGAAATAAGGGGAATGGCTATTGAAAAATGAATAAATAAATAAGCATAAACTTTATACATCTGTCAGTATTTAGTGCTAATCATAGTACAGTACAGTTACATTCAGTATGTACATGTTCTAAACGCTCAGTCTGACAAATTTCACGTTAAACCCTAAGCATTTCACTTTCAGCATGTTCAGGGCTTAGCTGTACTCAGCTTGCAGCGCATATTCAGTGTTATCATTCAAGATTCATGATTCAAGATTCTTCATTTGTGAAATTGGATAGTTATACAAGTACAGCACGCAGTGAAATGGATCCTGAACCGCTCCTCCTACGACTGTGCAAACATAAAAAGAATAAGTACAGTTTAACATTAAACATTTCTAGAACATACACATGGAAGATCAGTACAAGTAAAGTAAAAATAAGTATAAAAGTAAGTACAATTTAAAATTGAAAAACACGCCCTGGAAAATTTCTAAAACACAAATCTAAAATAAAAAGTAAAACGTCTTAAACAAGGAGCAACACAAGTTAAAGATGAAATATGTAACCTAAATTAGAGTTTTTAAAAGTTTTTAAAAGTTATAAATGTAGCAGTAATCTGCTAGATATACATATGTACAATGTGCAAGTGGAATCATCATCATGCTGTTAGCAGTAAACATTTGGCATCACACCTCAAGTATAATGCACATGTCCTTTTTCAACATCGTTAAGTCAAGTCAAGTAGGTTTCATTGTCATTTCAACCATACACATATGGTACACAGTGAAACAAAACCTGTGCCCATGGTACAGAAACTCCACCTGGCCTGACTTGACTGCAACTAGTAAATCTGAAACCAGACCCTTTGACTGTATTCACTGTAAATGGAGGTATATTTCTCATGATGTCATCAGTCTCATACAATTTTTTTGTATTTTTTTTTTTTCATATTAAAATGACCACTTTAATGTATTATTGTGAATTATCATAACTTAAATGTAACTGAAGTTAATGACTTCACAAGTTCTGAAGGTTAAAAGATCAGTACTAATACACTGGCTTCAGTTAATATCTGAGTGACTAACAAATACAGATAATACATTTTAAAACCAAATAAATAAGTAATGGGACCTTTCTCTACCAAGTTGCTCAGTCTCAAAGCATTCTTGCTCTCCATCAGTTACAGAAAAATAGCAGAGATCTTTGTGGAAAATGTAGAGTTGAGTTTGGTTCCTTTAAAGAGGACTATATGTGAAAAAACCCGAAAGGACCCAAACTCAGCCCTCTAGAGGTGGTCCAAAAAGTGGACCAACAGAAAGGGAACTCAGTTCTTTTTGTGTTCAGAGTATGAGTTCATTTGAAAGGGAACTCGGTTCTCTTTCTGGTCCAGTTCAGCTCAGATGGGGCCTCAGTCCTTTTTCTGTTCATATTTAGTTCCTATGGAGCTCTCAGACGTTTACTGCTTTGGATTCTTTACTGTGTAGTTTTCACTTTGAACATGATGGCTGTGACAATACTTGTCTTTATGTGGTGGAGCTTGAAAATAGTGCAGACAGGGAAAACCAAAACTGAACACACACAAAAAAACTGTAACATCTGATGCTACTAGTTTCTCCTTGTTTCTCGGGGTTGTACCACGTGATCTGCCTACGGCAATTCTAGAGGGCAAAAATTGTCGAAGCGCACCAGGAGTGTAAGTTAGACGAACCATTGCTGTGGACTTAAAGCGCTCCGGACCGACACCACCTCTGTTTTCTCAGTTCGGTTACTTTCAAAGGGGTCTGAGTTCGTTTGGCATGTTCACGTATGCACAAAAAAATGCTGACTAATCGATCTGAGTTCGCTTTAAAGGATAAAACAGACCAAGTGTGAAAACACCCTTAAAACCATGTTTGGTTACTTCTCAGATACTGATGAACCACTTCTTTAAGTGCACCTATCTTGTCACTACACTTACCTTGTAGCTACACTACACTACCCTCTAGGCCACCACCACATTTGCAATGCTGCATCTGTAAAACTGACCTGAACAAGACCTCCTGGACTCTTTTGGGCACAGGTTGAGTCACAGATCTCTATGCCAGATACAACTGTCATGACTGAGGAAGATAAAGCGGCAATTCATACAGTAGAATCCTTTCCACAAAGCTTACTTCCTGTTTCATTGCATCACCAGTATCAGTGGTAACTGGTGACTGAGGGACAGTAGGAGAGAAATAATGAGTTGATTCCTTATCGTTTTTGTTTGCAAAGCGGTTGAAACAGGTTGAATTGCCGTGAGACGGGGAAAGTCTCTAACCCTAACCCTAAACCTAACCCTAACAGTCACCAGCTAGCACAGATACTGGCGGTGTTACGCACTGTGCATTAAAATACATAGTGAAGCGTTGTCCTAGCACGAAAAAGTGAAGCGTTGTCCTAGCACGAAAAAAAGCCCTAAAGCGCAGCACGTATTTTTCATTACATTGTATATCGTGATGGCTGCACGAAAAGTTATGAGATCGGGTTGAAATAAACACAAAACTAATATGAAGAGTAAGGAACATGAACACTGGAACTGAGACAATAGGCAATAAGCAAGACATACAAACAGGCAGTAACTAGACTGACCGATGTCAAATAACGAACACAGGTCAGTCAACACACAGTTACCACAGACACAGGTTCACCCAAGTGTAACAAAAGTGTAAAGGTATATTTTTAAGTGCACAATGCAGGAATCACCTGGGCATGGAAGGAGGTCCGAACTAGATGCAGCTGAACATACGGAGGATAGGAGGATAAAACAAGACAGGGCTACAAGATCCTAAGGATAAGAGGAGGGCAAAAAAACTACAGAAAAAATCCAGAGAATATAAAACAAAAAATGGTTCAGTAATGAAGAGAGAGCCTGAGATCCTAGCATGTTTTGGGCAGCACAACCTCAAATGCATAAGCATGAGGGAGAGAGGTGTACGCAGTCTGAGGAATGTGTGTTTGTGTTAGAATGGTATTTGCATAGGTAGACCCATACTGCTAGTGTGCAGTGGACCATTTGCTGTGTTTTTTTTTTTTTTATAACTGGTGTAGTTTGGTCACAATCTGTTTGCTGAGATTGAAAAAAAAAAAAATATATATATATATATAGTGAATGCAATATACTGAACGCATGGTCGTGTATTTCTACAGATTCACTGGACTGAAGCTTGCTCAGTGTTAACAGCATCAGCAAAAAAATTTTAACTGTTAAACCTTGTTCAGAAACTTAAATACATAGTGGTTAGGGTTCTGCCCCTGCAAACAGAAGGTTGTGGGTTCAAATCCCAACACTGCTAGTGTCTTCACTCTTGAGCAACCACACACTGCTCCCCGGGTGCCCCTCACTGGTGGCAGCCCCCTGCTTCACGGGGTGAATGGGTTAAACGCAGAGAAAGAATTTCACACTGTGTGCTGTGGTGTGTTCACGTGTGACTATAAGTGGCCGCTTTACTTAAACTCTACACCTAGTTGATGCTTGTAAATAGGTATTTTATTATGCTTCTCATTTGGTATTACAGTTCTGATGAGTAGGTAGGAAAACATTACCTTTTAAACATTTTTGTTTTGACAATTTTGTTACAAAATACATCATTGTTACACTTACATAATCCATTTTTGAACATTTTGAAAACTCATCCCAACAAATGTGAGATATAGTCAATTCTGCTATGGTCAATTCTGATGTTGTACTGGATGTATGTACAAGTATAAGACTGCTCTTGTAGCACCTGATGCTTGGTGGAATAAGCCCTTATGAATGACCTTTTGTGTCAGTTGTTATGAAAGCTTTATGAATGCTCCCTCTAACAAAAATTTTCCACTCTTATTAGTTCTTTTCTGTATTGTGTTGGTGCCAAACTAACAGTGGTGTTCATTTACTGGGTTTAATGTTAGCGTTGTACACAAAACCCCAAATTACATGTTCTGTAGACTTTTGATCATTGACTGTAAATATGGCTCATTTTCACAAATTTTAACACGTGCTTACGACTTGTTTCTTGAATTAAATCATTTCTTTAAATGACCAAAAAATGTGGTATTGTGTTATGGTAATTTTTTGCGAGGTCTCCAAGTTTATTTGACTAGTTAGGTCTTAATCCAATTCCAGAATGTAACAAGTTATATGAACCGTCAAAACCTCTCAGGTGAGCGGCAGCCTAAGAATCAGAAACTACTAATAACTGACTCTGACAAAGACAAGAAAGGACTAAAAGATATGTAAACATTCCCTGCTTTTAATTTTCACTATCCGGAATGCCATTAAGAACTAGAAGTTAGAGAGAATACTCACAAACTGAATTCCCATTCCTGCTGTCTTTATTTTGAATCTTCTACTTCCATTAGCAATTGCATGCTACACATTTATCATTTCAACTAACACTTGAGGGTGGCTTAATACATAGTGAAGTGACCATTCTCTCATACGTGAACACACCACAGTCCGCAGTGTGAACAGCACGAAATTCTTCCTCTGTATTTAACCCACTGACCAAGTGCAGCGGGCAGCCAGGAACACGGCGCCCGGGGAGCAGTGTGTGGGGACGGTACCCTGCTCAGGGTACCTCAGTGGTGCTTAGCAGTCTTGGGACTCGAACCCTTGACTCCAGCTACTCCATGATGCTGAGGCTGATGGTCAAAAAAACGTACTGTCTTTTCTGCGCATGATGCTGTTTTTCTTTTTCTACTTTTTCTTTCTATTGGCCAGCATGCACATGCATGCTGCATTCTGAAATTCATGGACTTAGAGAAGAGTTTAACTAAAGGAAAGAAACATATATAAACCTGTAAATATTAACTGCATTTTGCCTCTTTCAAGACTGATCAGGTATGCAAAGCAAAACTCTCAGCTCACTACCAAGGACCAGTAAGATTTGGCAGGCACAGGAATAGTTAGGCACTGGCCCACTGTGCAGCATCGCTGTACAAAAAGCATCTGCAATGAAGGGTCATCAGAAGATAACCTTAACTGTGAGCTCAGATAAAAAGTCCATATCTGAAGTACATGACACAGATCAATTTGAGGCATTTTGGAATCATTTGGCAAGAAGTTTGTTAGGAGAAAAAAGCATTTCAATCAAGGAATGACTTCTGAATATTTCTAAACTGAAAGTGCTCGGCAGTATGAAAAAAGCGGGGAAAATCAAGAAGACAATCAAGAATCAAGTCAAGAAGTGAACGCAATGTACGAAATACAGATACTCCCAGAGTTCCAAAACTAAAGCACGGTCAGGTAAGCAAACAATTCCGAATCGTCATACCAAAGACCCGAGTACACAAGTTGAATCTAGACAGGGCAAACCAAATCAGTGAACAAAACAAAGGGGCAAGACAGGAATCAAAGTCAAGAAAAACAGGCAGGGTAATTCAAACCAGATTAACTGAAAAACAAGATAGAACAAATGCCTGCTAAGCAGGGATAGTCCATGGCAATACTTCGTAAATCTAAATGCAGAAGTCTGAGGTATTTATGTCCATGAATTAGGGCCATGTGATTGGACTTAAATTAGATGAAGCCATTAGGAGTCGATGTGGGGAACAGAGTCTGGGGTTAGTGTTCTGACAGAAGGGATCTGACAGAAATGAGTAAAGATGCCCAATTTTTTTCATATACACAATATGGACAAAAGTATTAGGACACACTTGTTTTTCAGGGTTTGGGCTAGACCACTTATTTCCATCTTAATGATTCAGTATACCAAGAAAATTTGGACAACGCAACGTCCAACTTTGTGGACACAGTTTGGGGAAGAATCTTTTCTATTCCAGCATGACTGTACCCAAGTGCACAAAGTAAGCTCCATAAAGACGTGGCTGGATGAGTTTTGTGTGAGAGAACCTGACTGGCTGCACAGAGTCCTGACCTCAACCACATCCAGCACCTTTGGGATCAACTGGAACGGAGATTGTGATCCAGGCTTTCTCGTTCAACATCAAGATAATGGAAGCTGTTATAACTGCAAAGGGGGAACCTACTCCATATTAAAGTCTATGGATTTGAATGCAATGGTGTAACGGTCAGGCGTCTCAGCGCTTTTCTCCATATCATGTACCTGTACTTATGGCAGATCTACATCAGGATTTACTTTCTGCTCGTGTGTATGTGAGTGTCCTTTATGTAAACCAACTCATATGGGTTATGTTAGCGTGAGAAGGCCACACACTTCGAGTGTATCCTCTACTCTCAGAACGAAAATATTTATGTTACAGCCCTGGCTCAGTCAAAACCGTCTCTACATGCACTCAGACTAAATACAGCCTGTAAACACACACACACACGCACACACACACACACACACACACACACACACACACACACACACAACGTCCCTCT
>JBBPCX010067241.1:0-13520 GCA_037974365.1 Hydrocynus forskahlii | reverse complement strand
CAGCAACAGCTTATTTGCATAAAAGTGACAGAGCCCTTAAACGGCTCATTTTGAAAGGGACTGAAACTGTCAAGAATCGAGCTGGTGAGATCTCCTTATGTGAGAGTGATTTTGTGCAAAGAACTTGAACACGTTTTGTATAGCCCATAGACCTATTTTAACTAAAGTGAGTTTTGCATAATAAGTCCCCACAACCCTTGCTATGACCTCACTTTCTGTTTGACCTCACTTTCTGTTTGGCACCATAACTGCACAATTGTTTTTTTCATATCAAAATGTAAGAGGAGTAACTAGACTGCATTTTCAGGAGAAGTGTGATTGCACTCACATAGCCTAACCTAATGTTCTGATGTGCATGGCTAAAAGAAGGAGGGAAGGGTAAGTGTGTGACCACAGAGAGACAAAGAGCTTGGAGAAAAATATCTGCCTAACTATGAACACGTTTTTTCACCCAGAAAAGTTCAGATGCAGCTTTAAAAGGGCCAGCTGAGCTGGATATCAGCTATCTGGCTAACTAACAGCACTAAAACAAGTGTTCAAAGGCGGATTATTAATTATAAACAACTACAGCAGAGATATTTCTTTTCTTTTACTTTAGTGTCTTAAAGGCTGTTTATGAGCCTGCCATCTCTGTTGTCTGCATTGTGGCTGCTTTTTGGCAGAGGGAGCTGATATCAAAATGCAACAGACTCGCCCCTCCGCTCCCTCTCCCAGTACATTATTGAGGTGACACAAAAATCAGAAGTTTAAACAATAAATACTCAGCCCCTAATCATCTGATCAAAAAGTTGTATACAAGCGAAATGGTGGAGGTATAACACATGTATCAAAGATGGAGCTGGCTGTAATTCAAAAGAGCTCAGGGAAGAAGCTGCACCAAATACACCTATAATAAGAGCAACTAGAACGCATTTTACATGAGAAAATGTGAAGTGTAATTGCATAGTTGTTATGGTAACTCTGTTTGTTTCTAGGTGGTTACTATGGTTTCACAGGTGAGGGTTAAAATAAAAACACTGGTCAGTAAGACAGACATACCAGTTCAATGAAAAAGTGAAAGTGACCATTCTGTCATACATGAACACTCCACGGCACACAATTGGAACTGCACGAAATTCTTCCTCTGCATTTAACCCATTCACCAAGTGAAGCAGCAGGCAGCAGTGTGTGGGGACAGTCCCTCGCTCAAGGGAACCTCAGAGGTGCTTAGCAGTGTTGGGAATCTAATCCACAATTTCCTGATCACAGGGTGAACGCCCTAACCACTACGCTACCAGCTGCCCCTGCGCCCCCACTGAGAGTGCTGCCAATACTTTTTACAAAAGCGCAGAGTACCCAAACTCTTGCCCTTTTGCAAGATTTGAGCCTACAATCTGTTGAATTAGAGAGGACACCTCAAACCACTGAGCCACACTCTCTCTCTGCCTCTTGCTTATTTTCTTTCTTTCATTTATTTTCAGTGATCATTTAAATGAGCAATTTTCAGACATGGTCATTGGGCCCCAGACACTACTCTGCTAACGCTGCCTCTTTAGATAAAGTGTAGCTGTTTTTTGCTCTGCACTGCAGCACATTTTCTACGGCTCATCCTAGCTCACAGAGATGTCAAAGTCAAATGTACTAACAAAGTTAAAGGGAAAATAATCGACTTTGAGTGATCAATACTTGGCGCTGATCATCCAATTTTATACATGCGCTCTAGGATGTAGAGGTATAATGTACTGTGAGAGGAAGAACAGTGACAATAGCTCAGTGGGCCTCATAGGAGAAGTGGCAGCAAAATTCAGCAGTCTCAAAATTATTCAACCCCTTGATGACAAGCGTCTTCAGTACTTAGTTGAGCACCCTTTTGATGTTATGACCTGCTGCAAACGTGATTCATTGCCAGACGCCAGCTTCTGGCAGCATCCCTGAGGAATCTTAACCCATTTCTCATGGGCATCGGCCTCCAGCTCACTAATGTTCTTGGGTTTGCGCACTGCAACCACGTTCTTCAACCATGATTTTCTATGGTAAGACGACTGTGACTGCCACACTAGAACCTTCCAGGAGTTTTCTGAAGCCAAGTCTTGGTGGACTTTGAGGTATGCTTGGGATCATTGTTCTGTGGGAAGATCCAGTGATGCCCAAGCTTCAGCTTCATCACAGATGACATGACATTATCTCCTAGGATTCCCTGATACTTGATTGAACACATCTTGCCCTCCACACGCTGCAGGTTTCCAGTGCCAGAAGCAAAGCAGCCACAGAAGATCACCGAGCCACTGCCATGCTTCTCTGTAGGCAGGGTATTCTGTTCAGCAAATGCTTCATTCTTCCTCCTCCAGACATACTGTTGATCCATAGGCCCGAAGAGTTCCAGTTTTCTTTTATCACTCCACAGAACACAATCCTTATCTATGGTTTCGAGCACATAGAAGCCAACTTTTCTTTTGCTTTTGTGACAGCAGTAGTGTTCTTATTGAAGTTTGGGCATGGAGACCTTCAGCATTTACTGTGGAAACTGAAACCTTAGTGCCTGCTGCCACCCAGTCTTGCTGCAGGTCTTTTGCAGTCACTTGTGGGTTTTTGGCAGCCTTTTGGACAATTCTCTTGACTTAGCCTTGTTTTTAACATGCAATCAAACATCACTGGGAACACACCGCACACCCATTCCAGTTATTTTATGTGTTCTAGCTCACGCACACCTGATGCATTAGTTGTATCGTGTGCTTGGACAACACCTGATTTGCAAACGTGTGGTCTTTTGAAGGATTCTATTCAGGAGGCTGAATAATTCTGAGACTGCAGTAGTCATTAAAAGTGATCTTTTTGTGTTGAATGTGGAGAAAACACTTGAGCTATTTAAATAGTTCTTGTTTGCCTTGTTTATTGCAAACAGGTGAAAGTGTTTAAAAACTTACCAATTTTTACCTATTTTTATTTGGATTTGAAAGCCATTTCAAATATTAAAGCCTTGCTCACCATTTATATAATGGGCAAGAGGGTGAGGAAAATGTCCACTTGCACCAAAGTCATTTTTCTTTCCCTTTCAGCCGAGGCCGAGGCCCAAAGATCAGCACTAACTGGCGATTATGCACGTTCAGTTCCCAGGCTATAATACAGACCATGATATGTCCCCAGTTGCATATATACGGACATACACATTCACCCTGTACACTTACCTGTGGGAGTATCTACCAGGAGTGCACCCTTAAGTCTCTGCACCAAGTCACACAACTCTTTTTCTTCTACCTCATCTGTCTCAGAATCCTCCTGGCTGGACCCTTCTGAGGGCGAATCATCCGTAAAAAGCTCCTTCCTCTCAAACCATAGCTCCTCATCTTCTTTATCCTCCTCTAAAGCCTCCTCTTCAGGCTTCTCACCAAGCTGCTCCTCCTCTTCTGTTGGTGTCAAAAAATTGTCCATAACAACTAAATCCTCCTGAGCTTCTTCTTGCACCTGAGGAAGAACCTTGTTCTCCTCGTCCTCTTTTTCTCTCTTCTCTTCTCTCTCCTCTTCTTCCTCTTGCTCTGGTTCATCTGTTTCTGAGATGGAGCTCGTGTGTGAGTCAGTAGCCTCAGACACCATCCACTGTTTCTCAGGTGGATCATCCCCATCATGTTGTTTTGAGGGAGGTGTGTGAAAGGGCTGTTGGATGACACTGCCAAAGGCTTCTTTTTCTCTCAAGCTCAATGCCTGTATAGGTCAAAACATAGTTATTTCACCTTACAAACCATGAACTTATTATTCATTTAATATACTATGTCCATGTCTGAAATCTGATATTTCTTCGTGCCCAGATGTTCTCTGAGTATACAGAAGTTTAAGCACCCTGGTCGAATAACATGTTTTATTTATTTTCCAAGTGAAACTAAGTACACATTCATAGAGAACACACTTCTAATAAATTACTGTGTGTTAGCTGAATGTAACATATTGGGAAACAATTAAAACAACTGTGGAAATGCAATGGCACAAAAACATGTCACAAGTGCAATATGACACACACACATTTTATCTGGTCCAAAGGAAAGAATTCAGGAGATGACAGGCTCGGAAGGTCCAGTCTGTTCAGTTCTGGCATGCAGCTTTATAGTTAATTTTCCCTCCAGCCATACTATGACATAAAAACAGAGATATGGGTTACCCCCCTTGTGGAGGTAGGGTGATCACTGTTAGTCGTAGTGAATGATGGTAGAGTACATGTACCTAATAAACTGGCAACTGATTGTACAATAAGTTGCTTGCATGCAGATGTCATGATCCCCAATTGTAGTCATGACAGGTACTGTCCCACTCATATTCTCATATTCTCTTCACTCACATGTCGAATTTGATCCAGTTCCCCCTCCAGCTGCTGGTTGTGATGGCTCACTGCTTCCATCGTGGCCTCCAGATCTGCACACCTGTCCTCCAGAGAGTTGTGCTCTGACTCTGCTGCTACTTTCCACACCTGAAACTCTTTCTCCAGCAGCCTGATGATCACAAACACACACTTTAATTGTCCGATGTGCATAAATATGACTGTGTATAAATAGGTCCTGGACATTAACCTCTTTAAGCCCGAAAGCCCATATGTAGGCCCACATAACTGTCATGACTTCATAATTTACCTATTTGTTAAATTGCAGTTACTTAATAATAACTAATAGCTTCGAAGTACACCACAGATGAGAGAGACTGCTATAAAGTAAGACTGCCATTGATGTGCAATACTTGTTTCAGGTTTATTATTATGGTTATAATGCAGTTTCATTATTAACACATTGATTTTCAGACATTGATGACACAAAAATAAGTTACAGAAATGGTTAGCTACAATCCGCAAAGAACGATAGGCTTTATAGGTAAGCAATATTATTGCACAATCCCCAGTGTGCAGTTTGGAAAATATAAATGTATCGGAGGTTTATGCTTTCAATGGAGTGAAGTAAAAGTGTCACATTTTAAGATAAGATAAGATAAGAAAGAACTTTATTTAGCCAGAGGGAAATTCTTTTGTCCTAAACATGCTCAATGCAACAAGAGGAATAAAGATAGCCAATACAGAGTTTTAATAAGAACAGTAGTACTAGTGCAAATGTAATAAAAACAAAGTAACAAATAACTATGACAGATATAATAAAATAACTTATTAGTGAAAAGCGCCATAGTGTTTGTGCCATAGTGTTTGTCTCCACTTGTCCTTTTTATTGGTGCCATAAAAAGAGAGAGCAGCATGTGATGAGGGGATGAAACAAACATTCACTAACATACAGATGAGTAAATAAAAATCAGATGAGTAATATTGCCTCAATACCAAATGACATTAATGCTGAGAAAGATCACCTATAGAACGAAGAAGATTTATACAGTCTTATTGCCACAGGTAGGGAGGATTGCCTGTGGTGTTTGGTTCTGCATTTGGAGGCAACATGTCTTTTGCTGTGTGTGCTCTGATGGCCCATCATGGAGACGTGCATGGGGTGAGAGGGGTTGTCCATGATACTGAGAAGCTATTTCAGCATTCTCTTCTCATACACCTCCACCAGGTTCTCCAGTCTCTCCATTTTGGAACATTTTGATATGTTCCAAGTGGCAGCTGTTACTTTTATTCAAACATTTTTGGTGATTGATAGGTTACAAGTAAAAAAGCATAATGATGCTTGAAGAGATTGATTGAAATGACATTAACTGGACATATTAGCACTCACAGGATGCATCTCAGCCAATCAAATTGCAAGATCACAACTAACTGTGGTATAACAATAAGCGTAGAATTCAGGGGGTTAAATCAGGGGTCACCTGTCTTGTCCACAAAGGGCTGCAAGTTTTCATTCCGAACAATTGATTAGTGTATGCTTCTTGCTGGGCTGGATTAAAAACCAGCAGCTACATCGGTTCTCTGAGGGAAAGATTAGCATCCCCTGGGTTAAATGAAAATATGATCCTACCATTTATCTCTTTGCAGGTCCCTCATGGCCTTTTGTGTGATGCTTAGGTCTTTTTGGAGAAGGGACGTTTTCCTCTGCAACAAACAGCCACGTCAGTGAACGGACAATCAGAAAATAATCTGGAGATGCGAAACCAATGACGTACCTGAGGCAGTGTGTCAGGACTGTCTGTCTGCAGAGCTTTAGATTCCATTTTTGCCTGTGCAGGAGAAGAATCAGGAGGAGGAGGTGGAGGAGAACCTCCAGGAGAATCAACACACTGCTGCTGCACTGAAACAGAAGCACTGAGAGCAAAGCGAACACGTCAAGGAATGAACACACACACACAGAAACAGTCATACGCACATTTTTTATATATACCTGTACTGTGACTCTGCATTAGACCCAGCTCTAAGTGCTGTCCTCCTCTCCGCTTCTCTCCTGGTGTAGCGCCGAGGCAGGAGGGCATGACGGGCGCTGGATGCCAACGATGCCATTGATTCTTTCCATGAGGGCTGGAGAAACAGTATACAGCAGCTATAAAGAAATTGCATACTGCGCAAGTGTCTTAGGGCAGCTAGTAAACAGAGATAACAAAAGCATCTTGTATTTATTAGTTTTTAACAGGAAGAAGCTGGAATTCTGTTGAAAGTGCAGATTCCTGCCTTTTAATTGATGCCACATTTCTGTACATAAGAGGAGATAATATTATGATTTGAATTTTATGAAAAGTTACAGCTGTCTTGTTTTGCAGAAAATAATATCCCTCTTCAAACATTTTTAAAACCTTTATTTGTAATTCCTTGCCAGTAAAACAAGGTGTAAAAGCAAAGAATAAAAAAAAGCTACTTCACATTTCACAATAAAGCAACTGCCATTTGTTCATTTCCCGTCCGCTATTCTTCCATAAACTGTTGATACTGTTCCGTTCACTAATTTGACCCATTCACCAGTTTTATTTCATTTATTAATTTACTTAACTCAATATTGAATTATTTTTACCAATTAATCAATTCATTTTAGGTGAAATGCATGTTAAAATCTATATACACAATCTATAGTTTTATTACACTGCATTAGTTTTGTTACATCGTGATGGTAACAATGATTTATTTTATACCTTTATAAAATTGTTTACATTTCTTTCACTCTTTCCTTAGTCCTCAGTCACTTCAGCTGAACAACTGCTGCAAGCATACAAGCATAATCTCTTAGCTTTCAAATTTTTATCATAACAGGTCATGAGTGTTTCATCTCAAGAACTCACTCTGGGCAATTTAAAGCTAAACACTGGGCAGCCTCAGCTGTTCTGAGGTCAGGCGTTTCACTGCTGATTGGACAGTCTTGGGATGCAAGCTATTCTGCATAGCAGGCTATCACATTATGAGGATCTTGCTGTTTCCACATTGTATCTCATGACTTTCTGAAACAACTGAGAACCAGACCTCAATGTCCTCATGCTAGTTACGACCATGTCCTTGAGTTCTCACTCTCACTTTCTGTAACCACTTAGTTCTCACTGGGGCTGTGGGTATTCTAAGAGCTAAAATTAAAACTTTTCCTGGCTAGTAAGTGAATTTTTGCAAGCTAACATATCATCTAAGCATATGTATAAGTAGAATAAATACAAATATTAATTAATTAATGGCAAAATTCTTATTTTCAGTGTACTGTAGGGCTGTTTAGGAAAACACAGATTCGGTCGCTTCTCTTAGATGTGGCTCCAGTTTTTGAATGGATTAACTCAAATCCATCCCTAGCCCATCTGATACAAAGTATTTTTACTTATTCATGAAAAAAACATTTTATTTATTGTTTTCCTAGCAAATACATGCTTATTTAAAACACACACATCCATATATATATAGTGAGAGAGGTTAAAAAGAAATAGTGTAGAATAATGCACCGAGCCATCAGATGTCTGACCTGAGTACAGTACTCCAGAACAGGATGAGACGGCTTGTGCTTTCTTGTGCATCTCTCAGTAAGAAAACAGTTTTGGCACAGGTGCACATTTAGACATTTCAAACAGCGATACCTACAGAGAAATTACACCTATCAGCCGGTTAAAAGATACATACTTATTGAGTATTACATCCACACACCTGCATAATAGACAAATATAATTATTATGTATAGCGTAGTGTGTAACACCACAGCTCTCCAAGTGGAAAACTGAGGTTTGAAACCTTGGGCAAGACTCCTAATGCTGCATTCACCTACATCTACCGAAATCCCATAAATATAAATGTACTACTGTCATTGTAAGTAGTACTAGTGTTACACACTTCCAGCAACCTAAACACATACATACTCATAACGAGAAGGAAAACATACACACACACACACCTGAGGCCTGTGATAGGGAAGGCCTTGCAGGCATGGCAGCGGACTCTGTGCTGCACAGCCTCGCTGACTGACAGCCTATAGAGAGTGGAGAGCCACAGCAGTAGACGAGGCTCTGACTGCAGCCAGCTCAAAAAGTGCTCCTCCCTTACATTCACACTGATCACCTGTAAAGCACACAGTACACTTCTGTGAAACTGTTTTCATATGTATAGAACTTTTACATGATCAATTATTTATCTGTGACAAGTATCATATGCAAAATCCTGCTGGTATGGGTTTGTACATCAGTTTCATCTCGTTTAATAATGTGCAAAAAGCTAGTAGGGCTAATAGTGCCCCCTTGTGAGTGATTTGAATTACAGAAATTAATTCACAAAATTACAAACTGTCCAACTTTTTGGGATTAAAGCTTGAATAAAAGAATGGTTTTATAGGTTTTTTGGGGTTTTTTTCTCACAGGTCTTCCTTCAAAAATGTTTAATTATGCTACAGAAAATCCTAGAAAAGACTCTATAACTCCTCCCCAATCACACACCCACCCATCAGACTCTATAACTCCTCCCCCATCAGCCACAAACACATCAGACTCTATAACCCCTCCCCCTGTCACACACCCACCCATTAGTCTCTATAACTCCTCCCCCTGTCACACACACACCCATCAGTCTCTATAACTCCTCCCCCGTCACACACACACCCATCAGTCTCTATAACTCCTCCCCCTGTCTCACACACACACCCATCAATCTCTATAACTCCTCCCCCTGTCACACACCCACCCATCAGTCTCTATAACTCTTCCCCCTGTCACACACCCACTCATCAGACTCTATAACTCCTCCCCTGTCACACACCCACCTGTCAAACTCTATAACTCCTCCCCCATCACACACACACCCATCAGTCTCTAGAACTCCTCCCCCTGTCACACACCTACCCTTCAGTCTCTATAACTCCTCCCCCTGTCACATACCTAGTAATCTGTGCAATAACCTACTGCTTCCAAGATGTGCAATTTCTTATGTTGTGCTAAATCATTATCATTATGTCCAATTTCTCTATTATCTTTATTGTTACGTGCAGTGGTTTATTATGTGCAATAGCATTATCATGTGCAATATCACTACTTATGTCACTATTACATGTAATAACAGACTTGGTGTGTGTTTGTGTAAATGTGTCAGGATGATATCGTACTCCGTTAAAGCATGAACGTGTTGCAGTCTCCACTTGTCCAAACACATGGTTCTCCTGGACAACCGCTGGAATCTGTAAGAAGCAACCAAAAGCTTGCATTAGACTTCAGCTGGTGATAGTAGTATGAGCTACACTTAACAAAAAAGAGGAATCATGAATTGTTGCTCATGTAACTAAACCTCATAATTCCAAAATGGGAACTTTACAGGAGAAAAAAACATTCTCAAATTTAAGTCCCATCTCTATTGTACCTAGACTGAAATCCATACTGTGAGTCTCACCTGGCTGAGATCAGTCAGCAGGACTCTGAGGCCACTGCGGCTGATGGAGCTGACCTCAGTTCCCTGCCTTTCGCTGCAGCTCACAGCCAGCTGAAACAGAGCTAAGGGGAAACAGAGGATGGCTTGTGACGACTCAACTACAAAGACCCCAGGCCAGCTATTACCAAACAAGTCTAGAAAAACTAGAGACAAAACCAAGACATGATACATCAGCCAGCATCTCTGGACAGCTCACTTTACAGCACAGATGTTCTATTATACACTATATGGACAAAAGTATTGGGACACGTGTTTTTCAGGCTTAGGACTAGGCCCCTTACTTCCAGTGAAGGTCAGCCTTAATGCTTCAGAATACTAAAATATTTTGGACAACGCCATGCTTCCAACTTTGTTGTCACAGTTTGGGGAAGAACCTTTTCTGTTCCAGCATGACTGTGCCCCATTGCACAATGCAAGGTCCATAAAGACATGTTTGGATGAGTTCAGTATGGAAGAACTTGACTGACCCACACAGAGCCCTGACCTCAACCCCATCCAACACCTTTGAGATGAACTGGAATGGCGATTGTGAACCAGGCCTTCTTGTCCAACATCAGTGTCTGACATCATAAATGCTCTACAGAATGAATGGGCACAAATTCCAACAGAAACACTCCAGAAACTTGTGGAAAGCCTTTGAAGAAGAGTGGAAGCTGTTATGGCTGTGAAGGGGGACAAACTCCATATTAAAGTCTGTGTATTTGAATGCAATGTCATTAAAGTCCCTGTTGGTTTAATAGTGCGGCATCCCAGTACTGTTGTCCATATAGTGTATTTTGCACACTGCACAGATCTTGCTTTTGTTTGTAATGTTTGTAATATTTGTTTAGTTGGAATATACTTTTCTTCTGTATATTTTCATTACCATCATTTAGCCTTTCCAAATTTCTCTTTGATTTAATTTAACTTTTTGATAACTTTATTGCACTGTTGTCTTATGGGCCCATATTGTCTTATGGACTGACTCAGGGGCTCATTTCACTATATGCTTTACTTGTGTAACTATCAATATGACAAATAATGAATCTTGAATCTTGAAAAAGGGTCCCATAAGTGAGTGTCTGTGGGTACATTTGTGAATTTTGTAAGTTCTGACCTCTGTGTTTGGCTGACAGGGTGTCTCCTGAAAGGACGACCAGGGCAGCCTCTATGGATCTTAGTAGGACATAACCAATCTCCTCCCTTTGTGTGACATCAATACATGCAGTCATTTGAAAGAAAAGTATGAACATCCCTGCTCAAATGAGATGTTTTATTGATTTTCTTCAAAATACATGCACATTCTCTACAGGGCACACACAGCAGATTTTCAGCAGATTTTTGTGTACAGTTTACACATAAACTACATTAACATGCCACTACCATGTCAATCTCATTGCTCTGCTGTGAATGATCCAACACCCATTTAATTCCTTCTTATTGGTGGTTCAATGGGGTACTAAACATATACGAATTAAAGGTTAAAGGGAGCTACTAAACAATCTTCTTTGAGCACTACATGTTCATGTAAAAATGAACAAACAAACTAGTTTTCCTCATTGTCTTCTCTGTGCGATCTGATAGGGCATGTCTCTGTGTGATCTGATAGGGCATGTCTCTGTGTGATCCTTAGCATGCTAGCAGCTCCAGATGTAAGTCTAGGTGTACTAATGCGAGGGGTGTGTTTTTTTTTTTGTGGACTGCAAAGCACTCACGTACATTACTCTGGATGAGTGTCTGCCAAATGCTCTAGAATGTAGATGTACATAATACACATACTTCACAAATACACTACACTACAAAGGCATCAGACAAAACTATAAGATACAGCAACAGACCGTAGTGAATTTATAATAAAAGAATCCATACAAATAATAACAGCACACATCCCGTACCAATCATAGTCCCACCACTTTCCACAGACACATTATTTCCACATGAGTGAAACGTATCGCACCAGTAGACAGTAGTACTTACCTTTAACATTTGTGCTGAGTTAGAATATTTTATTATGTCAATATATTTTACTAATGTGTATTTTATTAACATGGGTATATTTTATTAATACTTTATTGAAGTGGGAACAATGTTGGGGTGAAAAGTCAGTAAGTAAAGAACAATGTGGTGTGTCAGTGTAAAATGTAAAATGTCCATTTGTCACATGCAAACACACCACAGCACAACACACAGTGTGAACAGCACAAAATTGTCCTCTGTATTTAACCCATTCACCAAGGAAGCAGTGGGCACCCAGAGAAGCCGCAATCAGAGAGCAGTGTGTGGGGAGCAGTGTGTGCGGACAGTACCTCGCTCAAGGGTACATCAGTGGTGCCACTGGTAGTTCTGGGATTCAAACCCAAGCCCTTCCGATCACAGGGGCAACTCCCTAACCACCAGGACACCAGCTGCCCCTGGTATGGTTGGTTGCGATGTGATGTGGGACGTGAGTTATGGGGGAATCAGTCACATGTGAGTGGTTGACTCTTCTGACCTGTCATACAGTTTGAAGAGGAGTCTGGCAGTCTGTTCAGTAGCTTCAGACAAAGCCTGGTCCGGTAGCTCCTGTAGGACACTCTGGAAGAGCTGCTCAAGACTCTGCCTCAAGTTCTCCTGGGAAAGGCTTACTGTGGGGTCGCCCAGTCCCCCCACAGCGCGGAGAACAGGGTGCAAGTCTCGGAGAGAGATCAAATGCACTGAAAAATCAATATAAAAACTTTTTTTATTGTTTGGCATTAAAGAAACTCCACCAAAATAATTAGGAAATCATTCCGTAACTAAAATAATAGTGACAGTAACACATGAATAAAATGTGCATGTGTTTATAACAAGCATGCGTTGCTATTGGCTGACATATCTAATCAAACCCACGATACTGTGGCACTGTCTGAGTCTTATATAAACCAACAGGGTGGGATCCAAATGTGGAATGCCGCAATAAAATACAGCCTCAACAAACAACTTCTTTACCAACACTGAGGTTCACTAAATCAGTGTGATGAGCCAGTCTTATCTCAGTGTTAAACAC
This sequence comes from Hydrocynus forskahlii, assembly GCA_037974365.1. Taxonomy (NCBI): domain Eukaryota; kingdom Metazoa; phylum Chordata; class Actinopteri; order Characiformes; family Alestidae; genus Hydrocynus; species Hydrocynus forskahlii. The sequence continues at coordinate 756 of JBBPCX010067241.1, read as the reverse complement.
ATCAGATGTCACTGACTGATGTGTGTAACATTCAACTAAAATTCTATTAAATGTAACTTTATTAATTTATTAATTCTTTCTAGTATACTATATTCAGCAAAGGTGAGACAACAAGTAACTGACAATTTACATTTAAATGAACTCACTGTGGCATAGTTTCTGCAAAGAACGAAGCTTCAGGGCAGCACGGTAAACTGCAGGACGGACCTGGTTTAGGCCCTCTAAACGACAGAGGCACATGACACAGCAACATATGTGTATACCATGACAAGTTATAATGGCAGTGTTATAAATCATAGCACATCCTAAACTATAGCAAACAGCACACAGAAGACTCACAACTCACCGATTCTATCCAGATCCATGGCAGTCAGCTTTTAAACATTAAAACAGTGTTTTATGTATGGACACATGGATATAGCTTGTGTTAACGTTTTAATGAAAAACAGTATTGTTTATAGTGAAATAAAAGAAATGTGTTTTCTGGTTTACTGCCTTAAAACAGTACAAAGACAAAGACTTGCAAACCGTTTCTCTTTAAAAGCTAGAAACTAACTAAAAGCTATTAGTATTAAAAGCTATTATTAAACTATTAGTATTAGTTTTAGCCTGCTTATCAGGTAACCTTGGGACTGGACTTTGACTTCAGGGACTCTGCAGGGGAGACATATATACAGTACATATATACAGTATATATATATATTTTGCCTTTGTCCAACACAGGGCAAATAAGGTCCATCCTCCAGTTCACCATAC
>JBBPCX010067240.1:0-12500 GCA_037974365.1 Hydrocynus forskahlii | reverse complement strand
TATTTTGTCATTATTCACAGGTTAAGCTGTTTTTTTGCAAAACGTGTTATAAATCAAACCCAAAACATGCACTTTTCTGAAGGCAGCTATGTTTCCTTGTGAGTTTTCTGTGGTTTACGTGCCTTAATCCACACTCACCTATTGCACCAAGCGCTGTCGTGGCAAGGAGGAGGGGAAGGAGGCCCTCTATAGGAAGCGAAAGGTACTTCACCTGGTCTCCCAGTGGAGCTCCCTCTACAAAGACTTCCTGCGCGAGGAGGAACATGTAAAGCTCTTCATGAAGGTACTGATGAGCCTCAGTCTTAATACTGAAACCATTCATAAAGAATCAGTGGCCAGAGACTAAGCCTGATCTTAAAAGGATTCTTAATGTTTTATGTGCATGCGCTTCCTGGCCACTTTATTAGAAACACTTCCTTTGTAGCTCCAGCTTGCAGCTGTATAGTTACAGACTGTAGCCCAGGGGTGGTCCAGGGGGATCCTGCTATAGGCCTGATATGACACTACTAATACAAGAAGACACACAGTATTAGAGCCAAGTGTGTTGAACGTAAACTCTACAGGGTGGTAGATCTCCATGACTAGGATTGAGCACCCCTGCTATAATACATCTGTTGATGCGCAGTTTCTATTAGCCTCTAGTTTTTCATCAGTGGTCAGTTTCTGGCCACAGGACTGCTCTTCTGTGGTAAAAATCTGATACACTTGCAGCAGCACCGCACAGCTTGACACAACCATGAAAGCTGAATTTTCTCGCTAAATTAAAAAGAATTGTATAGTTTGTAAACACCATTAAAGTTTCAGAATGTATGGAAACTAAGCTCCAAAATACAGCCCATTTTGAGTTCCCTGTTTTTGTGATGTCATTAACACCAGTACACTTACATTAATCCACCTAGTCTGCCTAAAGCTGTTTAGCCCCGCCCCTTTACAATAAAGTTATAATGAGGGTTTCAGTCTGGCATAATACAGGACAGACTGCCAGGACTCATTTACATGTATTGGTCTTAAAGACGCATTAAAACCGATTATGTAGGCATGAATTATAATGGTACATACAATAACAAAAACATAAAAAGTGGACCTTAGGGGGAAATTAATGAAGAAATGAGAGAAAATAATGAATATGGATCATTAAAAAGAGATGGTAGAAAACTAATGGGTATCATGCTATTGTAGACCAGGGCTAAACGGTTTGGGGAATACCAGGGGTGCGATTTCAATTTAAACTTAGATTATTTTCTATAAATGAAGGCCCAGCCCTGCTGTTGATGGCCAGAATATCCACTTTTTCTAGCTTGAGGCAGAAGTCAGTCATATGTTATTTCTTGCTGTTTCCCCCTTTCACCATAATCCAGTGTTGTTCATAATATATGCTATAATACTTATCTAAATTCTAAATAATTAATGCAGTAAGTACAATTTGTAATAATTGCAGCTTGCTTTTTTAAACTGCAGTTTGAGGAAAAATGGATTTTCCTCTTTCAGCCCTGTTAAATATATCATCAGGGAATAACAAGAAACCTTTGCCCACCAGACAAGTATGAGGCTGAAGTTTAAAGTACCCTGCAGATCACAGTCTGGACTCCCACACACTCTTCCTCCTCTCCTCTTCCCTCTGGCCCCCCATGTGTGCGTGGTAGCACAGCATTGTTGACTCACACGGTCATGCTAGAAGATTAGTTCAGATCTTCGGGGAATGCCTCCACCACATGCTGGGACTTGATGCTTTTAATCGTTTTTCTCCTGTCTTCCCTCCAGATGCCTCGTTTTCTCTCTCTATTCATCTCGCTCTTCCCCCTCGTGCTCCAGCATGCAACCTGCCAGGGGCTGCAAACAAATACGGCCATTAGGAGAGTATTTAGTGTGTCTTACAGGGCTGAAGACATTAGATCCGTGTAAGATGTGAAGGGTGCAAGTTGTTCTCCCTGGCTGATAATGGAACAGCGCGGGTGATTAGGACGGCTACAGTCGACTGTAGTAATGGCAGAAACAGGAGCGTCGTGTGTGAGCAGATGGATGAAAGTTATTTTTAATGTGATCTCTATCAATCACATCCCAGTGCTTCTTATGCTAGCATGGAATCGGGATGGTTTACCGGCGTCTTATGTTCTGTAAGGCTTTTGCCATTTGAATTTGTCCTCAGTTCCTTTAGGAATGTGAAATTAAACTGATGCAGTGCAGCATCGTTTTGGGCCTGTTGTCGGGAGATCACAGGTTAGACTCATGGAGGGGAGCATCCATGGCCGGAGGTCCAAAAGAGGTTGTTCAGTGTATCTCTGTGCCCTCTCCCTCCCCCATTACTCATCATGCTATGTGTCTATCAGCTGATGTTACAAAACTGGCAGTTAGTGTCCCCCTCTGAACTTGTTGAGCTGTCCATTGACACTGAATTAGCCTCACACTATACGATTTTAGCCCTGATTTTCCTCACGCCAACATTTTTGGGCTCACAAATCAGCTGTCGATCGCTGTGTGAACTGTTCAAAGACCCCTAAGAGGCTCGCCGATGCCTCGTAGATGTCCAACACATATAGAACATGCTAAACATCTGGACCGGTCAGCAAGTCCAGATCCTGTCGTGTGAAAAGTGTTGTGATTGCCAATTAGTGTGGCAACGGGTTACAGCTAATGAGAGTGTAAGACATGGGGCAAGAGGAAATCTGAAGCTTCCTTTCCAATCTTCTCAGCCTGATTTTGCCTGATCTGTAGCCCATGGCCTCGGTAAAATATTCCTCGAGGTGACCAGCATGCAGATCCACTTGACTACTGGGTCAGAAAGGAAAAAGAAGTTTTTGGACACGGCCCCAGTCTCACACATGGTATGGCGTTGTTTCCCCATCGCTTCTTGTGTGTGTTTTCATGACAAAAAGTAGCTTGAAGACCGGACCCTCTGGTTGGTGAAAGACAGAGAGAGAGAGAGAGAGAAATAAATAGATAGATAGATAGATAGATAGATAGATAGATAGATAGATAGATAAGTAAACAAACAACCACATACACTTTGAAATCAATAATAATCCTAATGAACTGTGGTTGAAGCAGATCCTTCTGAGGTGATGGATTGACAGCCCTATTACTGTACTTATGACTGATTTCCCACTTATTCTTCCCGTCGCTATTATGCCTTCACTGACTCTTTGTCTCGTGCGTTCATGCACACGCACGGAGCGCGGACCCCGACCTCCTCTCGTCTTAACCTGCCTTTCCCGCCCACTCGTTGTTGCCATGGCAACCAAAGTGCCGTCGCCGTGACGAGCTGTTCGCCGGTCGCCAGGACAGATTATTACGTGGAGTGTGTCCCAGGTGATGGTTGCCTGGAAACTGGTGAGAACGGAGTTGGTTTGGAGGGGTCAGCGCGGCGCCGGGAGGACACGAGCCATTACAACCGGCACCATACACCTGCCAGCTCCACGAGACGCGCTAGACAGAGCGGGAGTTCTGCAGCACGGCGCATGCGTGTGTACGTGTACGTGCTCATACTATCTGAGGATGTACAGGAATCTATTTCAGAGCGTGTGATGGTTTCAGAACGTGTGCGTTCCTCATGACACCTTCCACTGAATGGCCAGAGCCCCTGATTCATATACGGTGGTGCTTGAAAGTTTGCGATCCTTTCAGTTTTCTGTACTTCATCATAGATACGACCTTCAAGATCATCAGACTGTCATACGGTTACTTAAACTAGATAAAGAGAACATGATTAAAGGAATGAGATGAAAAAGTGTGTAAACCTGTAGGATTAGCAGTTCTTTTGAAAGTGAATTTAGATTCAGGTGTTTTCTATCAATGGGATGACAATCAGGTGTGAGTGGGCCTGTTTTATTTCAGGAACAGGGATCTATCAAAGTCTGATCTTCACAACACGCTTGTGGAAGTGTATCACGGCAGCTCATAAAAATGACCAAACAACACCTCACAAAACAAAACCATCTCTGAAGAGTTTGGACTCCACCAGTCCGCAGTCAGGCCATCCAGCTAAAAGTCCAAGAGAGCTTAACTAGTCTCTCTCTCTCTCTCTCTCTCTCTCTTTCTCTCTCTCTCTCTCTCTCTCTCTCTCTATCTGTGACTCTGTCTCTGTCTCTCTGTGTGTGTCTCTCTCTGTGTCTCTCTCTCTGTTTCTCTCTCTCTCTCTCTGTTTCTCTCCTCTCTCCCTGTCTCTCTCTCTCTCTGTCTCTCTCTCTCTCTCTTTCTGTCTCTCTCTCTCCATCTCTCCCTGTCTCTCTCTCTCTCTCTCTCTCTCTCTGTGGATTGCCCCCTTTTCACCTCTCATCATACTAGACTGTACAGGCATCTGTCTGATGACATTACAAAATTAGCAGTTAGTGTTTTTATTCCAACCTTGCTGAACTGTCCAGCGATGTTTCAGTTTCACTTTCCCAGATTGGATCATGTGATCAGGGGAGATCTAGCCAGCAAGGAAGAGCTAAATCATAAATAAAATCACTGCAAAATTAGTAATGTCCTAATTAATCTAAGTAATGAGGTGATGCACATGCACATTTATCAGACGCTTTTATCCAAAGCGACTTCCATTCCCTAACTACAGGGGGCAGTCTCCCTGGAGCAACTTGGGGTTAAGGGTCTTGCTCAGGAACCCAGTGGTGGTAAGTTGAAGGTAGGATTCAAACCCATGACCACTAGGCCACCACCGCCCCATGTTCTCTTACTGTCTGTCTTATACCTACAGTTACTCTTTGTCGGTGGGAATGTATTATGGCATGAGCATAAGGAGCTTTCTGAGGATTTTTGAAAAGAATTAAAGTTTAGGGTTAACCAGTCAATATTCAGACAGTGAGACCCTTGGAGCTCCCCACCACCAATCCACAGTCAGATCGATTGTGTACAAATAAATCAATCCAAGGTCAAGGAGTGTAATAGTCCTCAAGGTCAAAACGAAGCTCTGGCTAACCTCCCTGCACCTAAAAGCCTGAACCACTTTGCCTAATGTCAGTGTTCATTTGTTCACTATCAGGAGAACACTGAGGAACTATATCGTTAGGGTTGCCCAGAGGACGCCTCTGCACTCCAAAAAGAGCAATGCTGCCCTTCTATAGTTTGCTAAAGATCATTTAGACCAGCCAGAGAGCTGCTGAAATAATGTTTTGTAGAGAGATGAAAAGCCTTTATCATTATGACATCAAGCGCAAAATGTTTAAGGTGCACTCTCACCCACACCGTATGAATCTGCCTCCACAGACGCTGTACCGCTACGTGCTTGAGGATGTCTACGAGTTCCCCACATTAGAGAAGGACCTCAAAGAGTTCCAGAAGCTTCTGCGCCGCAGACAGTAAGTCACACCCCACGCCACATGGCTGACGATGTGTCAAAGCGTTTAAAGCCCAGGTATACTCTAAATCAATTAGTACTCAGTGATCAGTCTAATAAAGCCAGCTCCAGTTACCATTTTAATATACGCTTTGGTAAAAAGTGACACAACCAGCAGGCTCAGTGTTTCCCTGGGTCTGGAGAGAGGGACGGTACTGTTGATATTCATAATCCACAGACAGTGGCTTCTGCTCAATCACATTTCAATTAGACTTAGAGGCAGAATGATCCACCTTAAAGGAATAAAGGAACAGTTCTACAAAGCAGTGTTTACTCAGTTGACCCTTATTTAGTTGATCGACCAAAAAGAGTTTTAAACGTTTTGGTGTTTAAATGTGTTGACTTTAGATGTGTAAATGAAAAGAATGCTTTTCCTTATGGAACTATAATTGAGGACAAGTGTGCAGATTTCAGTAATACTTGAATAAAGTACTTATCCTTCAAAAGAGTAGTTAAGTAAGATAACGAAGTACACTTGCTTTTCCTTGATTTAGTGCAAACCCAAACTCATGTCTTGGCCTCCTTGTGGGATAAAGAGACAGTGGTGCAAATGACATTTTTCACCAACGTGCTCTTTTAAATAAGATGAGACAAAGAGATAAGGACAGGATTTCGATGGAGAAAAGTTAAAAAGATGATGATGTTGGCACCCAGTTATACCACCAGCCAGATTTTTTTTTTTTTATCCGGTTATGTCTTCCTTCCGCCCCCTCCTCGGCATAGGATTCCTTCGGACTCGTCTTGGAGAGGTTTCTATCACCCACACAGAGGCTGCAGCCGTCTAAGAGCAAAAAAACACACCAAGCTTGCTATGCTTGGCACCTGTTATGTAAAATACATCGCATTACATCCCAGCTCTGCTCATATCCCTGTTTCACGCAGCAGTCAGCTTAGAGGCGCTGGGATTATGCATGCGGCCGTTGGCCAGGTTGCTCCACACAGAGGATATTTTCCCGGCTTCTGAGGCTCAGGGTGGGAGCCGGACATCACTGGCCTGGGTACAGACCCTCTAATGCAGCTGAGGAGGACAGGTCGGGTGGGATGGCGGGACTTGGAGGAGTGATTAAGATGGCAGCGAAGGTGCCGCTGGGGCCCTACAGCATCAGCTCTCACCCAAAGCGCTCTAATTGGTTAAGCAGGTGGCATATGGCCAGGCGGCATGGGACAGATGGGTGTTTCCAGATGTGTGATGGATGTGGGAGGGGAAATGATTCGTAAAGATCTGCCTGCCATGGTAGTGTTCTTTCATTATGGCATAAAGTAGAGGAGACTTTATGCCAATTATAGGGGTGAAAAGGCAAATTCAATTATCCTTTCTGTATTTACTTACTTGAGTGTGTGCGAGTGGAGACTAAACTCCAAAGAGATCCAGTCAAACTAAAAAATGTCACTTTTTGTTGCACTCGAAACTGTTTTAAAGTGTAATAGTGTTGTAGGCCAGCTTCTCCACTCTACTAACAGTAGAAAAAGCTTGTGGTTGTGATTTTGTGGAAATAAACGGGTCTGTTTGTTTCTGCTGTCAAGTTTTATAAAGTGAAGCTTGAAATGGTTTCTGAGTTGGGAGCAGTAGGGATTGAATGCAGGTCGCTTGCTGCAGCTACTGGTCGCTAACATATCGGGGTAACCCTAAATGTAGTTGATCAGTCAAGACAGTTCAATTTGTTTTCTTACTTTTGCATTGAAACCACAAGCCTAATGTAGCTAACAAGTAATTGAAACTTGTAAATGGGGCAGAAGTATAGATATAATTCAGGCTTCAGTCAACAGCCACTACTACAGGCTCAAATTCTTCCAAACATAAAAACAGCCCGACAACTTTCTGACTCAACTAAACAATCCCATCAAGTTTTGAATGTGAATCCATCACAATATTTTGTCCTGACCCACCCAAACTATATCTGAAGTCTGAAACTCAACAAATTTCTGTCAGAAAGCTCATTGTCATACAAAGTGATTTCTGACACTAGACATTGCCACATTAGCACATTGGAAACTTTCCACAAAAAATAAATAAATAAATAAATAAATAAAATATATATATATATATAATTATAGAAATCAGCTGTCCAAAGTTAATACTAATCAATGAAAAAATAATTACAAAACACTTTTAGGCTTTCTAGACTATGTTTCTTTAAATATAATTTTTTTTAAGAAATAGACAATATATTTATTTAAACGTAATAACAGTTTCAACTGAATGAATTAAATATACAGATCATGCCAGAGTACCAACACTGCTTAAAAGTGATGGAAGTATGGAGGAAGAATAAAGTTAGGATAGAGACTGAAGTAAATGCAGGGTAAAATCTGTTAAAAGTGGGAAGCTGTAAGGACTAAACCATGAAACTCCACCCAAATGCTATAGTACATCACAATCTGCATATACTATAAATATTGATATTCAGAGACCACATAAGCAAGTCTATTTGAGATGACTTAACAGTGGTTTAAAGCAAACGTGTAATGACTTCGGCGGACCATTTGCAGTGTGCTTATTTGTAGTATGTACTTTCATTCATTAGCCTTCAGAACATGTCTTGGCTGATCGATTGCGCTTAGTAGGAAGGGGGGAAACTGAGTTTCATTTTTACTGAACTGTTTTTTTAACTATGACTTCCAAGCCTGGTCGGGTGGATTCTCCATTTGATAGCAGGCCTTTCTTCCTTTGATAGAGAAACATTATAGAGTGAACAGGAGGTGGTTCAGGATGTTTATCGGAAGCTGGGATGCAAAACAAAGGTTTCCATTTGGCCGCAGAGACGAAGGTGTTATTTATTTGCTCCCTGGACACAAAGCCACAGTTGTCAGGGAGCCCAAACGTGTCAGAGCATGTTACAGTGACAGTGATGTTGCAGTGAAACAGTGGCCTTCTGCCACAAACCCCGGCGTTGTGTGAAGCGTGCCCACAAAGCAAGCATAGAGTCATCCTTCCTTTTCAGTTTCTGTCACTGGCTTCTATACCGAGAGTTCAGTGGAGAGCGGAGAACAGCAGGGGAACACACAGAGAGAAAAATAATAAAAGCAGGGGAACAGGGCATAGAGACAGACAGAAAAATATGAAAAAAGCGAGAAAAGTCAGAGAGGAAGAGACACAGTTGTCTGGCAGAAATAGAGAGGGCTCTCAGAAACATCTGCAGTCTATTAGAGTGCACTGACATTCTCAGACACGACGATTACATAATCGGTGTTAGATATTTTTCACCCTCAGCATCCGCAGCATATGGTCATCATAGACAGTAACTTTGAGGATGTTACCATAGACAATGACATATTTCCTTAGAAGCCAATGGGCAGGTGGTCAAATATGTCTGTAAAAATGAACATGAATTGTGTATTTTTGTGGAAATTATTTAATCAAACTTGAAATTGTTTAATCAAACTAGTTAGGAATTTTTGATAATAACCGTACTGGTTGCCATTAAAAACCAGAAGACTTCACAGAAAGCAAAACAAACCTCCTTTTTCTCTGTGTTGGTTCTGATTTAGAAATTTCAAATATGTATTCATGAAATTAAGGCTGCTATGATAACGTGCAGCGATGAGGTCTCCTGCTCCTTCCTGTGGGCGGTCCTCAGTGATACAGATGCAGCAGACAGAGGTTTGGTGCTGAATGCATACGATGAACAAACTTGATTCTGATTCTCATCGTCACGTTGACAGTGCGAGACAGGCTGCAGGGTGGCAAATCTGGGCTCGTCTGAGATCTAGTGCAGGGACTGAGTCTCCACACCAGCAGCTGTGAAAAGGCCAAAGCTCAGCCTGTCTCATTTCGTCTGTCTACTTTTCAGCTGCTCTCCTGCTGCCCGTGTAGGTGAAGGAGGCTTTTATGTTCTCCTGTGTTTTAATGTCTCACTATTAATGCCTCTCTCTCTCTCTCTCTCTCTCTCTCTTTCTCTCTCTCTCTCTCCCTCCCTCTCTCTCTCTCTCTCTCTCTCTCTCTCTCTCTCTTTCTCCAGGAGCGAGTATTTCTCACCATCTCTAACTACATCTTCACTGCCATCTTTGTAGCCGAGATGACGGTCAAGGTAAACACTCCACTGCAAGTTTGGGTGTGTGTATGTGATGCTACTCCTGAGTTTTCTTACATCTTAACTTTGACTATGTTTTATGACTCTTAAAATGATTTATTCATGTTTTATGTCTGTTTCATGCTTTAAATATCTTTTTTAATCATCTGAAGTCATGTATAATTTAGCCACACTGTCACACTCTATGGTTTCTGGCTGAAATGAACTTCTTCATGGATGAATTCTCACAAATAACATAGGAAGCACTTTTTTTTTTTAGCCGTACTGTGACTCTGTATGTCACAGCGAGTCTTGTACTGTAAGTCATTAGAAAGATTTGTGTTCGCTTGGGTGGTTTTACTCTTCGAGGCTGGAAAATAATAAACTTAATAAACTTAATAAACTCCTTTAATAAACTCCTTTAGCTTAAACACTATGGGGCTGTCTCCCAGATTAGGCCTAAACCTGGACCACAAAAGCACAGCCCAGTTTTGTCATAGACTAGACTTAAACCTGTCACCCTATATGCTAAAAATGCCAAATTTACTGTATGTATTATAATGAATAATTGATTTAGCTATAAAGAACGAATGGTTATTGGTTTATTTCGTATTTAATTCAAATGCACAAAAAACATCAGCTTCTTTTTCTGTCCCTCTTTGTTTCCTCTCATTCATTTTCTCTTTATCTCCCATTTCCTCCACCCCTCCGTTCTCTTCCCCCTAACCCCAGTGAGTAATTAGCTGATGATGATATTAATTACTCCAAATTTCTCATCGGCAGTCTGTCATGTGTCTGTCCCAGCTCTGTTCTCAGGGTCTCTCTGATTCTCCTTTCACTCCATTAGGTAGCCCAACAGAGCCCATCATTAACAAATTAATTCAGCCTTGAGAGAGAGAGAGAGAGAGAAAGAGAGAAAGGCAAGTGATAGAGAGATTATTCATAGTGAAATACTGATAGTGATTAATAGTGAAACTATTAGTAGTGATGTTAATGAGGTCTGAAAGTCTCAGAACTCTCGTGACAACGCTTGGGTTCCTGTCTAACTGAATGCAAAATGTATTCAAAGTAAATCATAAGTGAAACACCATTTGGGTGAAAAGTGTAGCCATTGAAATATGGATCTGAATTTCTAAGTTTCTCATTATTTGGTGATATCCCACTTTTGCTGTAATGGCAGCAAGCCCTTCAGCTGGTAGGGACTCCACCAATTTGCACCTCATGAGTAGATCAGACCCACCAGTCACCTGAACACGGACCTTAATATGCGATGAATTTGCAGAAATCAGATATTTGCTTAATACAAAATAGTACATATTCTATCCCGCACAGAGCCCTGACCTCAACCCCATCCAACACCTTTGGGATGAACCGGAACAGAGATTGCAAGCCAGACCTTCTTGTCCAACATCAGTGATAACTTCATATTAAAGGATTATACAAAACTCACTTTTTGCATCCTTTTGTATTTGCATTTGGGTCTCTACTGCTCCTATAAACACTCCAAGCGTGAAAAAAACATGCATCCATTTTCTGTGAGTCTGAAAGATTTTGATGTCAGGAATCATGTGCTTCTATGAGCTGTTTGGACGCTACCCCATTGTGACGACAGAATAGGGAAATTTGCATAGAACCACCCCTCACCTGTCTGCTGGTTTTACAAGCACGCATAAGACGCCGAGCCCTACGGCTACAGGCAAAGGCAAGTCACTCATGAAGTGTTGTGCTCATCTCACTCTGGGTCTGACTCGGGGGCCAACATATATGGCTGATAGCGCCTCTGTTTTCTGCCTTTTTCACATGTGGTAAATGCGCAGCATAAGCATGGGATGGGTGGGGTGTGGCCAGCAGCAGTTTATTTGCATAAAAGTGACAGAGCCCATAAACTGCTCATTTTGAAAAGGACTGAAACTGTCAGGAATAGAGCTGGTGAGACTCTTTATATGAGAGTGATTTTGTGCAAAGAACTTCATGAAGCCCATAGACCTGTTATAACTTGTTTAAAAAGAGGTAAAATATGTCCCCTTTAAGGTATGTGTATTTGAATGCAGTGCTATTAAAAGTCTTTGTTGGTGTAATGGTCATGCATCCCAATATATTTGCCCAAATAGTGTATATATGTATACATACAAATTATTAAATATAATAATTCATCGATGAATCAGTAAAGCTATACTAAATTGAGAGTGAGAGAGACAGAGAGAGAGAGAGAGAGAGAGAGAGTGCCGGAAGAGGTGACTGGCAGTTTCATAATATCACATCTGTTTCTGTTGTTCTCCCCCTTTTTTATAAAGGCAATACACAAAATATAACCTGTCACACAATGCTATTATGCAGTTTTGTCTGTCAATATGCAGCGAGCGCCCTTGGAGAACGTGTTCCTTCATTTCCGTCCTCCCGAAGGTCTTTCCCTCTTCAAGTCGGAGGGAGTTTTTCATTGCCGCTGTCATCTCCGTTCTGCTCGGAGGATCAGTGGCTTCAGTGACAATACCTTCTGTGGAAACTTGCGAAACTACACAAGCTATAAAATAAGTGAAAATCAAAAAGTGCAAGGAAGGGAAAAGCAGAAACCTACCTAACACTGTTCACCCCTCCCCCAGCCCTCCCCCCAGAGAGGCGCGTCGATCCTGTGGGCTTATTGACGCTACTGTATAGTTTGAAAGGCGGAATCCAATCCTGGCGCTGTGCCCGCTCAGTGCACCGTGGCAACAGTTGGCATGGCATCCGCTTGTGGTGCGCTCGGTCACTGTGGAGTCGCGGTGCGAGAGCGGAGGGCCTCAGTGCTGTCGAGGCATTCGGAGCCATCTAGAGGTGTAAAAGGCATCAGAGGGGACGAGTCCACCTCAGAGGAAAATATGAGCTAATCTTTTTGTCAAAATAAAATTTTGGGATTATGTACTAATGTAGAAATTAATAAAGGCTATTTTGTATATTGTTTTTTATAGTCTAGAATTCCTCTATTGTGTGATTTACATCATCATTTCCAAATCACATCCACATGTGTGTATAGAAAGAGAGGTGATTTGGAAATGATGTATGTATATATATATACATGATGTATGGAAATGATATATATATATATATGTGTATATATGTATGTATGTATATACATATATATATATATATATATATATATGTATATATATATATATACATACATA
>JBBPCX010067239.1:0-13523 GCA_037974365.1 Hydrocynus forskahlii | reverse complement strand
ATATATGTATGTATATACACTAGACAATATGCATGTTACTCTTGTGCATTCAGTCTTGAATTTTTACTGTGACACATAGGACATCAAGACTTCCTCGAAGGGGTGGCAGAGGGTCCATTTTCACTCATCAACAGGAAGAGGCTATTTGTGCTATGGTCAAAGCAAATTATGCCATATGTGAGGCATAACTCTTGTAGCCATGAAATAGCTTACCTTTAAGCTAATATCTAGAACATTAGCAGTAACAACTTGCATGGAACATATCCACATAGACAGCCAACCTACATAATTTAAATTTGATGAGTTTAACTACAAAGCAGGTAATGCTATCACAAAAATAAATTAAGTAAACATACTTCCTTACTTCAAAATGTGTTGTTGTTCTTTTATTTTTTTGTTTTTAAAATTGGCCGTGTCTGCCACAGAGTGCTTTTTACATGTGCATTAGGGACTTAACTGAGCAGGTATAGAGTGAATCACATAAGTTGTAACTCATTTCTGATTTGATAAATTGAAAGTGTTACAACCATCCCTGGTCTCCCCTACCCTTAGTTTCATCTCAATGTATTTACTACAGCTGTAAAAGCAACATGAATATGTTAGATTTGACTGTATTGTCTCCAAACTGAAAATGCATTTTACATTAAACTTACTGTAGTACCTTGTTTGATATGTACCTTGCGCATAATGGAACTGGAATCAAGCGAACATAGGTCCTTGTAAAGTGTTTTTTTCTGGACTGCAATTGCAGTGCATATTCTGTCACAATGCAAACATTAAAATACTGTTCTTGAACCAATCTCCCACAATCAGTGATGTGTATTTTTTTTTCTTTTTCTGTGTTTCCATCAGAAAATGCTTATAGAGTGCAAATGTTACATTGATAACATGACTAAACATTTTGAATGTCTTGTCCTTGAACATTCATAGACTTCGACTTCTTAAGGTGATGATGTGTTCATTGCTTTTGCAGGTAATCCATTATGTTTTGCAGGTTGCACTAAATGTTCTGAGAAATGCACTCACTGTTTTGCAAATGTTAAGGATGATGTGACAAATGCACCAAAGCAAACAAGAAAAACTGTTATAATAATAACAATAATGATCGTAATACTACTACTACCAATAACAACAACAATAATAACAATAATAATAGTAATAATAATAATAATAATAGTATTGCTACTACTACAGTTTTTAATTGGATTTATTTAGACTGTAGATTGTATATTGTTCTTTTCTCTGTGCGTCTGCACAATCATAACACAAGCGATCTGGGATCAATTAAGTTTTAAGATTCTGGTAATAATAATAATGATAATAATAATAATAATTGGCTTTGTAATTCCTCACAAAATAGTTAAAAAAATTATCTGTGAAAATATAAATGCATTTTTTACTTGAATGTATTTTATTATCAGGACTGCATTTTTTTAGCTTTATTAACTTTTTTGAGAATAGGGCAATTTATAGTAATAAATACAAAAGGAAATAAATATCAAAGGAAAACAAATAAAATGCAAAAAATAAATGGTCAAAATTATGATGTATTTGGAGAGAGAGAGAGAGGCATAGATAGATAGATAGATAGATAGATAGATAGATAGATAGATAGATAGATAGATAGATAGATAGATATATCCCCACTCTCCGTTCCGACAGGGGGCAGTACAAATGGCTTCTTCTGGCAGTAAAGGAGAAAACGGAGGGAGAATGAGACATGAAAATCTGCAGAACACAGAATGAACTGGGACAGATGTGAGTAGAAAATATCATTTCAATAAAAAGTATAAATCTTAACCGCGGTTTCACTGTGCACGATATGCCTCTCCGGCTGCAATGGCATCACACAACGCTGGATAGCATCGTGTAGTGAAAATGAAGACTTTTGTAGCTGAAGTTAGAAAATAATGTTTACAGCATGTTGCCTAGAGTCTGTTTCATTTCAGCCTTCTCCTTTTACACAGATCTTCAGCATCATCAGAGATGCCCAAAAGTAATGAGGTGCAAGGCCAGATTAGGCAGTTAGCCCTTGCATTTGTATTTTCAGGTTTTATTCCCCTTTCTAAAAGAGTGTCCATTTTACTGATTTCTTTTTGTGTGGATGTATTTCAGATATGCCTCCAGTATCGATGTAACGCGGTGGTTCCTTCACTCGTCACACACAAAGCCAGCTCCCACCGTGGGAGTTCAACCAGCTGAAAGTTTTTGCAATTTTGACCTGAAGTGATCCATCATCCTGCAAAAAAGGTTAGTTTTGTAATCTTATTCAAGCATACTACTTCATACTCTGATCTAACGCGAGGTTTCTTCATTCAAACACATGGGCATTAATAAATGACATCTGTGAATCTGCATCCCTCATTGTTTGGAGTAATGCACAGGTTTTTTTGCACTAGCATGTCTGTCTCAGTTATCATTAAGTGGGGCGGGCAGGAGTACTCCATCAGTTCCCTGTCTGAGGAGGACACCGTGCTGGACCTGAAGCAGTCCATCAAATCTCTTACAGGAGTTCTTCCTGAGCGCCAGAAGCTGCTTGGCCTGAAGGTGAAAGGTAAAAGCATGTTCTGCAGTTACCAAAGAATGACTGAGAAACATAAATATACCCATTTGTTTTGTCTCACCTCTGAAGAACTGAAACACTTTAGTCAGTGCGCAGTGACACTGTTGTTCTGTACCACATGATGTATATTTATTTTACTAATGGAATGTTGATTGTATGCTGCAGGTAAGCCAGCAGACGATGACACAAAACTGGGCACCTTGAAGCTTAAGCCAAACACTAAGATCATGATGATGGGCAGCAGAGAGGAAAGTCTGGTAGGTTGGTAGGTTTTCAGACCTTGTTCACAGATGAGGCAAGACAACATAACCACATCCCTGATATACTGCTGTCCTCTGTGTGCCACTAAAAATAGGCTACACAAGACCCTTGAGGGGGCCCTGTGGTATCTGGCCCCAAATCGTTAGCAGCAGATCCATTTTAGTCATGTGTATTATGAGGTGGAGTCTCCTTGGATTGGACTAGTCTGTCCATCACATCCCACAGACACTCGACCAGATTGAGATCAGGGGAATTTGGAGGTCAAATCAACACCTTGTACTCTTTATGTTCCTCAAACCATTAACAAAAATGTGTGGAGTGTAGGAGGGTGAAAGAGTTGGCTGTCATTATGGAATAGATTGCCATGATGTGGTGTATTTGGTCTGCAATGGTATTTAGGTAGATGGTCCATGTCAAATTAACATCCAGATGAATACCAGGACTCCAGGTTTCCTGGCAGAGCATTACAAAGGAGACACTATCCCTTCACAGATTTGGCTTCTTCCTATCATACATGCTGGTGTAAACATTCCTTAGAAAAAAGGCACACATGGCTCTGCCCGTTCGCTTGCTGTAACTCATTATTTGCTTTATCTATGAGTGCTCATAATGTTTTGGCTTATCAGTGCATAACAATATGGTCAAATTTCTAATTTCTTCATTCACCAGATTGTCAGTGGTCATTGTATATGTATGTATGCCCACTACTCTTATTTAATCATTTATATGTACAGAACTATTCAGATGACTTGGGCATGTATGAAAGGAATGTATAAAGCTGTTTCTATAGACATAAAGCATTTGTTTGTTAATACTAACCTCTCCTAAACCAGACATTGTGATTTGATGGCACTGACTCTCCACTGTTTATAGTTGTCGTCCAGTACCTACTTCAGCTAATCAATTTTCCATTACCTGCTAATGGAATTTAAAAGTCCATTCGATGACTGGAGTGCACCTCTTTGGTTCTTTCTAACCAGGAAAAAGCTTTTATAAACGAAAAATTCATATTGGATTTTACTGTTATTTTGCTGATTTGTTTTTACTCTGTTAGTGCTTTTTCTGGGAAATGCACCTACTGCCAAGAGGAGGAGTCTGTAATGTTCCCATATTAGTCAGAGCAGTGTGTCTTAAATTTTGATTTGTTCACTATTGAAATGAAACTGATTATATTCAACTGCTACATGCCTTATGTTAATAAAACTTGCATAAAATGAACAGAGTAGCAGTTCTTGGCCCTGATTTGGCCTCAGTCCCTCATTTATTTGTTCTCCTAAAGGAAGATGTCTTGGCCCCACCTCCTGAAAATGATGATGTGGTCAATGACTTTGACATTGAGGAAGAAGTCATTGAAGTTGAAAACAGGTCAGTTACAGCAAATGCATCCCAATCATCCTGACTAATTCTTGCCTTTTATTAACTGTCTGCTATTTTTCATTTAGAGAGGAGAACCTGGCTAAGATAGCACGTCGCATCAAAGAATACAAAGTGGAAGAGTTAAACCCACCAAGGGAAGGGAAGAGATTACTTGTCCTGGATGTGGATTACACACTGTTTGGTATGGCTGCATAAAACATTGTATAAAAAAGGCATGCCGAGCTTGTTTTATGCTTCTGATGTTCTTTTAAGTGCCAAGCTCCATACATGCCCCCAACCAAAATGTATTTTCTCTGTTTTGCATTGGAGTGCTAAGACTCTTGCAAGTAACGGGGCTAATGAACTATAACAAATTACATATTGTCTTTAAGCTCTAGAGACACAAGTGAGCGACAACAACCAAAATGCTCCACCAAGACCAGCCACCAGTTGCAGGGCTAGATTTTTGACACATCACATTGCATCGTGTTAATGTTCCCCTTTTGTCAAAACACTGTTAAACGGGCCATAAAACAGGAGAAACTAATCCATCAGAAAAATTAAACTAAAAAGCAAACGCTGAACCCCAGACATGTCTTGGCTGGTCAAGTACATTTGGGTAAAAGTGACAGTTGAGTATACCTCCCAATTTGTTGTGTTTTCCACCAGTTAGCAGTGTGCAAACTGCATGCCTGCCCGTGAAGTGTTCATTTAAGCAATGCTAAAAATGTTTTTGTTGTTTATATGATTATGTTGGAAATTTGGATTCTCTCATAGATCACAAGTCATGTGCAGAAACGGGGCTGGAGCTCATGAGGCCTTTCCTCCATGAGTTCCTAACCTCAGCTTATGAGGACTATGATATCGTCATCTGGTGTGAGTGACCAACCGGCCCCCGGTTATCTTAATATACCACAGTATTTTAATTATCATAAGGTGGTGACAGTTACAGTATTGCTTTGTCATTTTAACAGTGATTTGTTGTGCTCTCATTCAGGGTTTGTGTCATTTGTTGTGGAACTTGAACTTAAGCCTTTCACCTCATTCTCTACGGTTCCTTTTCAGCTGCAACAAGCATGAAGTGGATTGATGCCAAAATGAAAGTATGTCCACTAAAACGTTTGTTCCAGGGCATCAGAACGTTGTTCTTGGTTCTGAATCTTTATTTTATTCACTATGTCTAGTATATAAAAATATTAAGGGTAATTTTAAACATTGTATTTGAAAAATCTCAGAGTTTTGTGTGTGTCTGTGTGTCTGTGTTTGTGTTTGTGTGCTTTAGGAGCTGGGTGTGACAGACAACCCCAACTACAAGATCACCTTCATGCTAGACAGTGGAGCCATGATCACAGTGCACACACCAAAGAGAGGAATTGTGGAGGTGACATACACTGCAGTATAATACCGCGGTTTCCTCTTTAGCCAGAAACGTGATAAATTAAAGCAAATGATAGGTCTCAAACATGGTCACATTTCACAGGTCAGTTACCTTATTGGTGTATTATAATTTTTTACTGATCACCCTTTTTAAAACACTGGCTGCGAAACTACCAAAGTTAGGACTAATATTTCAGCTAGGGATGTCACCTTTACTTGGTTACACTTGATTGCTTTGTTTGAAAAGATTGACAGAAATATACCTTTTCTGCCAACCAGTAATGATGAGCTGGCAGTTTGCATGATTATAATGCATTTTTTATATTGGTCTAACTTACTCTAAGAAACAATGTTATTGACAAACAATATAGTTTTATATTTTTTTTCCCCCAAAATCTACTGTGGAATCTTTGCCTGGTTTGTTATTGTTCACTTAAGACCAGTTGTATTGTTTGGCCTTTGTTGATTTCTTAATTATTTCTCAAAATAAATGGCAGATTAATTACTACTTTCAATACTGAAGCAATAGACCATCATCCTCCTTCTAATCACCCAGTCTTAGTTATGGTCAGGTTAGCTGGCTGAAGCCACAGCACCTGTTGTTGCCAGTGCATCCTTATGTTCTGTTGATGTATGTTCCTGATGCTGTATGAAAAGAGTAGTCATGTTCTTGCTATATACCATTGTAGATGTGTGTGTAAATTAGACGTGCGCCTATGCTCTTCTCAGGTGAAGCCACTTGGAGTGATCTGGGGAAAGTACAGTGAGTTTTACAACAGAAAGAATACCATCATGTTTGATGACATTGGAAGGAACTTCCTCATGAACCCCCAAAATGGACTGAAGGTATGGCATAATCCGAGAAGATTTCAGTCAAGTAAACCTTAATGTACTTGCGTTTAAACTTTAGGTTCTGCTCTCTTTTTTGTAGATTAGGCCATTTATGAAGGCACACTTAAACCGAGAGAAAGATACAGAGCTCCTCAAGCTTTCACACTATTTAAAGGAGATCGCCAAGCTAGATGACTTCTCAGGACTTAATCACAAACACTGGGAAAGGTGGGTGAATATGAGAATTTTACTTCTTTCTACTGTTATAGTTATTAGTTAATTGACCCTCACGAAAATGTGACAAAATGGGGCAGCGATATTCGTAGATCAGTTGTGGTGTTTTTATGTTATTTTATTTATTTATTGCTTCAAATGACATAAATCAGCCA
The DNA here is from genome assembly GCA_037974365.1 of Hydrocynus forskahlii. Lineage (NCBI taxonomy): Eukaryota > Metazoa > Chordata > Actinopteri > Characiformes > Alestidae > Hydrocynus > Hydrocynus forskahlii. Next base: position 6,746 of record JBBPCX010067239.1, on the reverse strand, counting down.
AGATGTATTCTTTTCTACTTTAGTTTCGCAATGGAGCTATGAGACTAATTTTGCTGACAAGAAATGGAAGCTTATCCTACACCAATTATGATGCATACTACATGACTAAATCATCACACCATGTCAAGTAGCTAAGGAATCTCAAATTCACAATTCTGTCACATACACCATCAAAAATGTGTAACAAAATGTGCCTCTGAAGTGTCTGAGACTGTGCAAGATAGTTACAATAAATTAAAGAGGAAGTTAAAGGCTAGTAATAAAAATATTTAGAAAAATATATTCAAATAAGTGTAAACAATAATTACAAGTGTAAACAGGATCTAAATTGTGCAAATGTAACAGAAAAAGACTCACCTATGGGGTTTCTTGCACTGTGTGACTGACTGGCACCTAAAAAAAGTGGGTAACCCCACCTTCTTTTACTTAAAGCTGTTAAGGCCTTGTTCAGACATGCTGTTACTCTGCCAGCCAATGGAAAATATGAGCAAATGCAACTACATTCCAGCTACTATGTAATTATTCCCTGGCAACTTGAAATCCAACCAATGAAGTCCAAAAATCAGATTTAGGAAATTTAGGATTTAGGAGCCCTGCTCCAGCATATTTGCCTGTAATGTGAACTTGTGCTTTTGAGGGCAGCATTCAGACAAAATAACAAAGAGAAAGAGAAGGGAGCAGACAGTCTTATCACTGAATGTAATTAAACCATCGCTTATACTTCTGCAAAGAAATAGGTGTGTATACATTTTATACATATACATGCAGTACATCCCATGTTAGATGCAAAATTTAAAAAAGTGTTAAAAAATGTATACATCTGTGTAGATCAGGGGTGCTGCTATAGATATTAACTCCTTTTAAGGAATGTAATACTGGGCTGACAGTATCATGTAATAATCCTTTTTTAGTTAATATTCTATTATTAACTAAATTTTTAACCTGTCAGTGCTGGGCCTGGAAATGTCTTAATCCACCCCCCACTGCCTGCCTTTTCTTCCTTTTTGGCTTCATGTGGCCTTTGGAAAACTATTGTATACATGTGATATATATGTGAATTTTAGTCTTACTTTGAGCTGTTACTAGCTTGTGTTGTGACATGAATAATATAAACTGTTGCAGTTCTCTTAGAATGATGGGCCTGTCTTCACCTGCAGGTACCTCTCAAAGAAACAGAGTCAATGAAGCTCTCTTTCAGCCAGAAGAGCTGGACATTCCTCAAGAACAAGTGGTGCTGGACACCTACAAGCTCTCAGCAAACAACTCCCTACCTACAGGCTGTTTTTTTTCATTAATCTTTCCATGCTCTCTTGTTCCTGGGGAAATTCGTAAAAAAATCCACCTTTTATATTCACACGCACACACTTATTTTTAAGCAAATAACTGCATCAGTGGTAGCTAGCACTAGCATGACTGTCTTCCCTCCCTCAATCTTTTCTCCTGGCTTGCTGATCCGTTTGTTCGGGCTGAAAGCCCTGTAGAGGTACTGAGCCTGCCTGATTGGCCGAGAGGGTGAAGGAAGTGGTAAAGTGGGGTTTTTATAAGAAGTGGTGTCTCATTCACTAATACTTTTTGTCCCACACTGTACAGCTTGCTGTCTCTCTATTTTCTCTCAATTTTCTCATTGTCCATACTGGCCAACGATAATGTCTTGCTTTGTGCAAATGCAGTTATGTCTGCGAAAATTGTCTGAGAGCTGAATATTTCTTCCTTATCTTTATTTCACAATTTGAGTTTCAGATCTGTATTATTTCTGTGGCCACCATATGTGCAACTCAAGTACTTTTTACTTATATGCTCTATTTTGAATAGGGAGGCACCAGTATGGGAAAGCTCGGATGGCTGGTAGTTTTCATGTACAAAACATACACACAGGTACACATACACACAAACGTTCACTGAAGGTGGAAAATGGGCCTATATTTACTTGGATTAGCATTATTGACAGATAGGCCTTTTTTCAAATGCATTAAAGTGACAGTTTTATTCAGTACCCCAGCAACGTCTAAACATTCTCCTCATCTGAAGAACAATAACTACATCATTATACAACAGCCTGAAATATCTATCAAATCTCAGCTGATGCCAGTAAATTTTCTTATTGAGTTTCAGCTAATGCTGACATGAATCCGTTATAATTGTGCATTTCTGTTTTAGCCATTCATTTCTATTTATAGCAAACTTGTAAGGAGATGAGGAGTTATGCTGACTATAGTGATGTACAAGTAAGCTTGTTGGAGAAAGAATTTGTTAAAAAGCTTCTGTATGAGTTAATGTGTAATTCTGGGCCATTTGTAGTTGTCCACTCATTATGAAATTTCAATGGTAAATGGCAGCTGGCATCTAATTCTGTAAAAAATAAAATGGAAATAGGATTTGTTTGGGCAACTACAGTACATAAGCAGAACCCTCTAGTGTAGGCAGCATGTAGCAGGCAGTATTTTGGAAGCATATCCTAGTTATTACAAATATAATTTCTGTCATAGCAGCTGTTTTCCCCACTTAAATTCTCCTATGTCATATGAACAGCAGTAGAAGTTAAAAAAAAGTTGTACATTAAAGTTTTTCATCGTGTAAAGTCACCATGTTGGAGGTAATTTAGTAACAGCAGTGATGGGCAGGAAGGCATATTAAGCTTCATAAGTGTGCATTTCTCAACGCTGGTTCGATCATCAGAACACAGCCTGAGATTTTTGGTAAAAAGAAATGGCTTAATGTCTAAAAAGCTGCAGTGTTGCAAATCAGATGTGCTTTCCCAAAGTCTCTTCTCACAAAGCAATCTACTCTATTGGGTTCTTTTTTCAAAACATCTTTTTGGCTTTATGTATTTTTGCGATTGTTCATCTGAAGGCACAATTGGAGTCGCTTCTCCATGATGATGCAGCAGAGAGAGAGAGTGTGGAGTCAGTAGAGACAAACACACGACGTTTAAAGGTTTACACTTTTTCTAGTTAAGAAGTATGGAATATTTATTATTAATTTAGTTCAAACAAACTTAATTTGTGTTGTTACTTTCTGTTTGTGTCAGAGTTGTGTTGATGTACTGTCTGCCAATAAAGGACAAGCTGTTTCGATGACTGACATTTTTATACTTATGTGTGACACTGAAACTTGTATTTTTAGATTTTTGCTTGTTTGTTTTTGTTTTGGATGGGATTTTGAATATTGACATCTGTGTTAGTTACCTCAAGGTGCTAGTTCTCTTTTCATGGCCCTGGTCATGTATTTTGTCATTTAATTTGAACAAGAATACACTGGAATTCTGGATGCAACTTCAGTGTAAATAAAAAGTGCTTTTACAATGAGTATTAAATATACTTCAATGTTAAATATATCCACATGTCAACACTAAGATAAATAGTACACCATAGGAAAGAAATTATTTGGAATGTTAAGCTCTTTAATAAAATAAATTGGCCACATGAAGAAAATGTTGCCAGTAAAAAGACAGGATTCAGATGATCAGGTGTCATTCAGATGTTTTCTTCTTGATCTGTTGGAGATGCAAAGGATAAGTGGAGTCAACGCCTTAATGTGAAGCAGAATCAGACATAAATATGGAGAGTAAACATATCCACTTTTACCTTTTATTTGACTTGTTTGGTCTTGGTGACTCTGTAATGTATAGGACAGTGAATATTATAAAAAGGTAGAACATTTTGGTGAATAAACATCCCTGTCTGAATGCATATTGTGAACAAAACCTGGTATCATTACAAGGGAAGTAAAAAATATTTTGCTTTAGATGATTTAGAATTATGTAAAATGTCATAAATGGGGATACAAGGTTTGTTCTAAGAGTGATGATATGAAATGTAAACGCAAAAGGCAGTGTAGTATGTTCTAAAATCTGTATGGCAATAGCAGGGCCTAACATGAGACAGTGGGAAAGGGAAATATGGGGTGAGACAGACTGCAGGGCGTGGGAGTGAAGGGGTGGGGTCATGAGAGGGTAGAAAATATGAGAAGTTCAGAACACCATTCACCTTTCTTGGCTCCACTCACTCCAGACTTGATTGGTGAAAGAATCCTGAGCCCGCACACAGAGAGTATAGCTTTTCCTGGAGGAGACCTTATAGTTTGTCTTATTGGTGTAGTGGGGCTACAGGTAAACACAATGAAAAATATAACACTTAATAGTATTCGCCATATGTAATCCACTGCTCTCCAAAATAGTTAAAGTAGCTTAGGTGTGTATAACTAATGCACTGATTTCAGAAACCAACACTGATCACTGTCATGTGCTCAAACATGATGGTCTATATTCCTCTACTGCATAAATAGTTCCACTTGTGACAGTTATGTATTTGGACCATTTTAAAATGTAATTCCTATTCATATTTAAATAATGAACTTTTGTGATGTGCTGGGGGGTGTCTTAAATAACTAATCAAACCGAATCAACTTGAGGTCAGAGAAAGACTTCAGGCCCTTGAATTGTCCCCAATCAATCATTCAAATTAGTCTTAGAGACACAACAGTAAAACGGACTACTTAATTTTAAAGGATCAAGAGCATTAAGCGAGGTTGAAAAATCATCAGGTAAAAAATGAACATGCCTGTTAATAGTGCATAAAACATCACTGTGGCAGCTCAAAAAATACATATATAAGCATCATGTGTTATGGGCCCTTTAAGATGCCTGATTTTTGGTTACATCACCAGTGGGCAGGAATAGTAATACTAACCAATAAAGTCACGTTTCACATCTCTTTCCTACAACCCCCAAATATCATCAAGTGAAAACGAGACTCTACCCCTAAAACTAAAAATGTGACAGGATTTTCTTCTCACAATGATTTTGGCTGCATCCAAAACCGTCTATGTTTGGCCAGACTATTAAAAAGCTGTATAACCTCACCTCTGAATGGTTTCCACTATGGTCACAGTCCCTGTGATAAGCAAGCACTTTTACTTCGTACTGGAGCGGGTAGAACGTGCATGGGGTGTTCCATGTCTTGGGGATTTCCCACTCAAATTCATCACCCCCTTTCTTTATGATGTTCACTCTGTCTGGTTGAACTATAAGATGGACATGAAAACAATGTACTGACAGTTTTTAACACCTTTTCCATTTTAGCGTGTTAAAGCTTCAAGAAAAATAATAAAATGTGTACAAAAGGAATAGTGCACCAAAACCATCAAATATACTCATTTTACCCCACATGATATAATCCCTGATGAAAGCCCTGATGGAAGATCTGGTGCAGTTTGAGCAGTTTGCTAGAGGTTTTGGTGCTATATTTTTATGGGTTATTTAGGTGACTATTGAGATTTGGTGTTGATTAGCAACATTAGTCTTGTATGACAAGGCACAGTGCATAGTTGTCTTTCAATTATTCTACAGTGATAAGCCAAAAAAGCATAAAAAGTAGGCAATAGAATAAGATTAAATTTAAAATCTTAAAATTAAATTATGTTAAAGTAAAGGAACCTAAAAAAAATACAGATAAAAAATGTATGAGAGTTACTAAATTAACCAAAGAGACATGCAAATGAGACTTTGAAAGTGTCAACAGATGGGGCATGTCTAACATCTTCTGAAAGGTTATTCTATCTATGGCTAGCATAGTAATTGAAAGACATTGCACCCTGTTTGGCTACAACCAGTGGGTATAAACAGATGACCAGTTCTTGAAGAACTAAGAAGTCAGCAAGGTCTGTTTATTAATAAAACTTGTGAGTGTGAGAACATCTGCGATATTTGTTTAAATTTGATTTTTCCCTGAAATATTTCTTTTAAAAGGGGCTCTGTGGACAACTGGCCCTTGGACAATAGTCTTTCTTAAAACTTAGATGGATTTAGATCAGACTCAAGCATCAAACTTGGAATTTTTCTTCCTTAGCTTTGTGCAGTTTTGGTCATGAGTCACTGTGATATTGAGAGTCTCTTCTCAGAATCACTTTTCTAATAAAAAACTACACTTCTAATCAGCCTTGTCTTTTTTATCCTTCTTCCCTAAATGCTCTTCTGTTCCTGCCAGCAAGGAATATTTCCATAGCAAAGCACTGCCGTTACCAATTTTCCCAGCAGGGATGATATCTAAACCAGGGAGCTGGAACATGAATGTGAACTTGCTTGCCAAGTGATTTTTAACTTTACTTGAAACTTAACAGGATAATTAGCCTTGAACTGCCTTGAAAATTTTACATAGCTAAATACATACAGTATATGTATATAATGTATATGTAATGATTATACCTTTTCTATAGATTTATTTATGTTTCATATACATTTTATGTGTGCTCTATTGATGTATGTTAAAATACATGTTAAAACTGTATTTTTCAGAACTCCATCTGTATATACTCCACATCTTTCTACACCTATATGTTCAGCAGGCCAATATGTGCATGGCACTGTGCCATCCAGAAGATGGCACTTGAATCTCTTACTAATTTCATGGATGAAGAAAGTCTTGTGGTGCTCCTCTAAGCGGTACTGGTTGCGGACTTGCAAGGTCAGGTTGATGCGAGTGACTTCCTCAGAGTACGGACATTGGAGTTCCTCGCAGGTCAGCCCAGAGTTGTCAGCATCCAGGGTACAATTGATATGTTGCAGGTTCCTGTGGAAATGTAGGGACTGTTTAAGTAGGGTTGTAAAATTCACAACTCATGAATGTGTGTGTGTGTGTGTGTGTGTGTGTGTGTGTGTGTGGGTTGGGGGTGTATGTGTTAAGCAAAGTTATAGAGCTGTCAGTATCTGTGTGTGTGTATTTGTCCATCAAGACCTTTTAAGGACCAGC
>JBBPCX010067238.1:0-13523 GCA_037974365.1 Hydrocynus forskahlii | reverse complement strand
ATATTATGCACACTTATTTTCACTGTGAGAATCAAGAAAAGATACACCAGGGACACCAGATTCTTGTGCACAACAGCAGTTTTTGAATTCAACTGAATGTACATATACTGCATGCAACAATAGGAGAGTCAAGAGAGAATGATTTTTTAGTTAATAGTTATGCATACAAGAGAGGAGGAAACTGTCTACAGTACAACCTTGCTTTCATTCTGACATCATCATGTTTTCTAGTAAGTCTGCACATTGTGGAGGCATGCTAGAGCGAACTCTCATTTACTAGCACAATAGCATTCCTGGAGCTTAAAGTGACCATTCTGTCATATGTGAACACACCACATCACACAATGTGAACAACACAAAGTTACTCCTCTGCATTTAACCCATTCACCAGGTAAAGCACTGGGCAGCCAGGAACACAGCGTCCAAGGAGCAGTTTGTGGGGATGGTACCTTGCTCAAGGGCAGGGTTGGACTGACCATCAGGCATTTTCCTGGTGGGCCAACATGCTATTTGGGCCGACCATTTATTCATTTATTTGTTTATTTATTGGTGTGACCGGCCCATAACACTCGTAGGTCAGTGGCCCAGTTGACACTGGGGTGGCTCAGTCAACTTTTTAAACACCACCCCTTTTCGCTTTGGTCCCTGTGTCTACGGTGGTATGTAAATGCCATTGGTGGTATGTAAGCTACCTGTTTGCAAAGTTATGATGATAACACACCAATAAAACAATTGTTTTACGGCAGCTCTAGTTTGTCTTGTTACATTAATAAATACCGGTAAAATAAGCTAATAATATCGTCCATGTTACCGCTAGGAGAATGGCTATTTATGACACATTGTGTACACTTGCTAAAACTATAGACATTTGAGTTAGGTCTTTTATGTCTTCCATGCTGAACTAAATCAAGTGAGAACATTGAAAAGTGAAAGTGAGAACATTATTTTTTTAACCACCATTCATCAACATTAACAGTGAGACAGCAATTAATGATCTATCATTGTTTGTGGCGTGAGTAGAAGGGAACGTTTGGGGCACGGTGTTAGAGGCAGCTTTTCTGTATGTATTCATTAATAATATACAGACATGAAAGACATCCACACCTTTTAAAATCTCTCTCTCTCTCTCTCTCTCTCTCTCTCTCTCTCTCTCCCTCTCTCTCTCTCTCTCTCGGTTACTCGCAAACATATCCCGAATGTTTTTCCCTCTCTTTTTTCCCCAAATATTCATTAAAAGATTCAGCTGCATCATTTTTGACTGGGTAAGTTACAATTTATTGAATACAACTTTGTTGAATACTACTTTGTTGGTATACACACTCATGGGAGCGCAAAGATGGGTGGTTTGCATAATTGCATGTGGTGGGCCGTTCTACCCCAAAAGCCAGGGCCATTTTTTGTCCCAGTCCACCCCTGCTCAAGTGTATCTCAGAAACGTCACTAGCCATCTTGGGATTCAAACCCACAACTTTTTGATTCCAGGGTGAACACCCTAACCACTAGACCACCAGCTGGCCCATGCAGCTTCAGATGTACTTTGTAAGAGCTCAAGATGTTTGATTCTACATTGTTCTACTTTCAGGGGTTAACCAGTCAATCAGAAAACAAAGCTTCCCGATTTTGTTAAAACATGTATGTGAACAGAGGGCAGGGCAACATAAGACAGCTTAGCCACTGGCCAGACCACCCACCACTACAACAATAGGCTTATAACAATTGGCTTTATTAAAATTTCCAAATAAATGTTGTGGGGTTTTTTTTAGAGAGATTTAAGCCATGTGGTTAAAAGGCATATGAACTTTGAAGGATGAAGAACAGAACTTTGCAAACCTGATGTTAAAGGGACAGTGGTGTGAAATATCAAAAAAAAAAAAAAAAAGCTAGAATAAAAGGTGGCTAATTTTGGTCCCACTTGCAAGAAATTTCAATTAAACTGGTGATGAAAGTGATTACTTCTCATTAGGTTCCTCTGAGACTCATCATTAGTTAGGTTTAACGGTGCATAAAGATGACAAATAAAATAAAGATTATCTCCAAAAAGTCAAATAAGCCAGTTCAAATACACTGCGTTACATAAAACTGCATTTAATCCCAGTGTTAAAAGCCATATCACACTTCTGATATTTCTGAAGATCTTCTTACCTTCACAAACAGTTCAATAGTGGGAAATCCAAACTTTTTAGCGGCTACATCAAACCAAGCCATTGCTCAAGGTTTCAAAAACCAAAGCAATTTAAGGATACATAAAAGTTGTTTCTTCCTCACATATGACCTTTAACGTTACAGATCCAAATTTTTTACCCTTACTATTTTTCACTTTGGCAGAAAAGTACACTCCCATATCCTCTCTATTATACTCTTTAAGGCCTACATGCAGAATTGTATTTTATTTTATCAGAGGGACGTATCTGTCCTCCTAGCGCTCTGTGACCATATGGAGTGGGCTAAATATGCAGTCTGACAGCTAGAAGCCTGGATAAAACACTTGGTCTTTGTTAGGGCATACAGACATCAATAGTTGGCCTGTTTAGGCTTCAATCTTGTGAACTTTTTTCTCCAACTGCCTTGTGAGGGCAAGTGGAATTCAAAGCTCTTTGTTCTGAAATAGACAGCCACACAATAACCACGACACATGGTTGATAGACTTCATACAAATACACATTTTCCAAAGCATTCTTGATATAAAGAATATCTTGAAAAAATGTTAAACATCATTATATAACTATATGGACAAAAGAATTGGGATTCACCTGTATTTCAGGGTTTGGGGAAGGCCCTTTTCTATTCCAGCATGACTGTGCCCCAGTGCACAAAGCAAGCTCCGTAAATACATGGTTGGATGAGTTCTGTGTGGAAGAACTTGACTGGTCCACAGAGCCCTGACCCCATCCCACACCTTTAGGAAGAACTGGAATGGAGATGGTGAGCCAGGCCTTCTCGTCCAACATCAGTGCCTGATCTCATAAATACTGTACAGAATGAATGGGCACAAATTCCCACAGAAACACTCCAAAACTTGTGGAAAGTCTTCCAAGAGGAGTGGAAGCTGTTATAGCTGCAAAGTGGGACCAACTCAATATTGAAGTCTATGTAGTGGTTAGGGAGTTGGCCCTGTGACTTGAAAGGCATGGGTTCGAATCCCAGGACTGTCAGTTGCGACCACTGAGGTACCCTAGAACAAGGTACTGTCCTCACACACTGCTCCCCAGGCGCTGTGTTTCTGGCTGCCCGCTGCTTCACTTGGTGAATTTAAATGCAGAGGAAGAATGTTGTGCTGTGCTGTGTGCTGTGGTGTGTTCACGTATGACAAATGATCACTTCACTTCACTAAACTCCCTGTTGATGTAATGGTCAGGTGTCCCAATACATTTGTCCAAATAGTGGATGTGGGGTTCAGCAGCTACTTACAGCATTGCCCGTCTTGAATTCCTGCTACCATACCCATGGCCATCCTGTGGCCTTCACTGGTCTTTACATTACAGAATAACAACTCCATCACTGTAAATCGTATTCAGAAGTATTGAGCCACTTCAGGAAATGTTTACAAAAAGTACAGATGGTGTGTACAGATGGACTAATTTACACAAAATGAGTGTAGCCTTAGCCTGCATAATTTTTCACTGATATGAATTAGGTCACACAGCAATACATTTAAAGACAAAGATTAAAAGAAAAAAGATCATCTGATATATCAACTACCATTAAAGGAGTGGAGTGAAAAGTAGTACAGTAACCCACGCTTTTACGCGGATCAGGAGTCGCAGAATCAGTCTAACGCAGATTTTTTCTGAGAAAAACAAGGGTTTGTTTCATTTTACCTGATTTGTCCCTCTGATTTAGTCATGGCCAATTCTCACCCACTAGCAAGCATTGTACAATGCCAGTAAGCTGAGAGGGTGAAGGCTAGTATGTTCTTCTTTCAAGACAACCACATTCCAACACAACTGATGCGAAGTTCCTGTAAAACAGCACATTTCACATCTAATTGCTTGGTTTTGAAAATGTTTAGTACCCTTAAAGGTTTTACAAAAAATTTTACCAAGATTTCACCAAGGAACCTATTTTACCATTGTTTCTAACAGCATGATGTGTTTGGAAAAGAGGCTGAATATGCAGGTGTGTGAGCAAATATGACTGAGGAAATGATTATGAGGCCCTGTCGTTCGAGGTTAAGATAGCTGCAGTCACAGTCTAAAAATGGTCTTCTAGACTGGCATAGAACAGGTGCAGAAAGAGTTAGGAGGGGGAGGGGGTGCTAAATGAGCCATGTCAAACCAGGGGTCACCAAATGGAGGCACTGCAGAGTTTCTTTCCTTGGAACTCTGAAATGTGTTCCAGGAAAGCATGCTTCAAAGTTGTAACAACACACTATGTTCTGTTTACTTAGAGGTGATGTAGGCTGATGGTGGATCAGCTGCTTAGCTCCTTCAGAATGTCTTTAAGATATAAGAGGCTAAAAATCCAGTGGACTAAAAATCCAGTGGAATCAGTGCCTGCCTGTCCGTGTGTCCATGTGCCTGTCCGCAAGCTTTGAGTGCATGGCAAAATCCTCAGTGTTGAATTAACACCTGTGGTGATTAATAAACACCTGCACTATTGGTTTTAATCCAGCTAGATAAGAAAAACCCTTCTGTTAAATATTGTAACAGCTTCTTTATCGCAGGCTCTCAACATATATGCTAATGACAAAACGAGTATATAGCACTTTACAAGCAGGGACTCTTATGTAAAGGGTTAGATCCCCCCACCCAATCACCCACTACTTCCCATAACAGGTCCAGACCAGCAAGCATCTTAATGAGATTAGTTTAGAGGAATGCAGAGCAACAGAGAGATTAACCCTCTGCTGTTCGGAGCATTTTGCAAGGACGCTTGGGTCTTTTCAACTGCAAATTATCTTCAACAAGCAAATCACAACATTTCTTAAGCAAAGATACAGACCATCAGTGTAGCTTCCAGGTAAAATAAGTCTTAGCCTCATTAAACTAATTCAAGTGAATTACACTAATTTCTGGTGACTGAGTGATCTTTCATTACATAATGACCTTAAATAGCTGTAAATGAGACCTTGACCATCACCAAGCTAAAATAAATAAGTAAATAAATAAACACTCAATGAAATAAATAAGCCTCACAATAGAAGTCTTTGTTTTGGGAACTGCTTCGCAGAACTAAGAGGAAGTTTATTAAGACATTTTTACTGGGCTTAAATCCCCGCTGCTCAGCCACCTTCATTTTACAGGAATTTAGCTCTTGCATTTTCTGAGGCACAGTTTTGAATGTCAGCAAACAGAAGGAACCCAGCTGGGTGAAAATTAAATTTCATATTGTGTTTAAAATGTGGAATGTGTCTTTTTTCACTGCAGGGAGAATTCTACTGATTTTCGAATAAGAGTGGTTTCACATAAAAAGTGACATAATTGTGACTATAGTGACAGTAGTGACAGGAACCAAATGTTTACACCAGTGAAAGCTCTGAAAGCTACCTCACAGGAAGCTGTTACGTGAAATGCATGCTGCCTGATGGCAGATATGCTATTTTTTGACATTTTTGAGTTTTCAAACCTGATTTTTTAAAAATAGGCACTGTAAGGCAAAATAATACACAGATATGTTTTTTTCTCCTTTTAATCATTTAACCTTTCATTTATTGACTACTTACAGCATTGCCCGTCTTGAATTCCTACTACCATACAAAGGCCCATGGCCATCCTGTGGCCTTCACTGGTCTTTACATTACAGAATAACAACTCCATCACTGTAAGTCGTATTCAGAAGTATTGAGCCACTTTAGGAAATGTTTCAAAAAAGTACAGATGGTGTGTACAGATGGACTAATTTACACAAAGTGAGTGTAGCCTTAGCCTGCATAATTTTTCACTGAAATTAATTAGGTAATACGGCAATACATTTAAAGACAAAGATTAAAAGAAAAAAGATCTTCTGATATATCAACTACCATTAAAGTCTATATGAAAATGGAAGGATTGAAAAGTAGTACAGTAACCCACGCTTTTACGCAGATCAGGAGTCGCAGAATCAGTCTAATGCAGATTTTTTCTGAGAACCTAACTGATAATTGTACGCGGAAATCCACACAATAACAAGGAAACTGCAAATATTCTCTGCACTTTTTTTTCGTTTTTCGTGGCAATATGTTTTTTACGCATTTTAGTTCTAAATTATTAAGAAAAATATAATTTACTTATTTTGTAACATAAATAGTAATCCAAATATAAATTCAGCTAAATTTCCAGTTATTGGCTGCTGCCTTCCTGTTCTTGTGTTTTCGTTTCATTCTTCTAAAAGCCCTAAGATGCACCCAAACAACCTGCGCCTTCTGGCAATGCACCTCAGCGCAAGAGAAAGAGTAAGACACTCCGGAAGAAGGTTGAACGACTAGATGTGCTCCGGGAAGATTGGGGTTGGATGGGGTAGTGGGGGAGATGAGAGGGGCATGTGTAGGTGTGTGTGCACGATGTAAGCGTGGGTGTTGCTGATGAACAAGTGAGTGAGGTCTCTGCCCAGTGTCTGCTTTAACTGGCGGGTCACTACAATACCACTCGTCCTGAAGCGCCTGAATAAGACGCGCCGCCCAAAGAATAGTAAATTATTGAACTGTAAAAGTTATTAGTGATTACCCGTACATTTTAATTTATTCTTATTACCAAAAAATTCAATTAAATTATTACTGTATTTACCCTGCTTAAATCAAAGAAAACGGCAGTGCACACCAAAGAAAACATGCTTGCATGAATTAATTGCGGGAGACGATAGTTCAGTGTAAACTGTCCAGCGCGTATATTTACCTTTACATTTTCATAATGTATTAAGCTGAAATTAAAGTGTTTCAGATTCAGTGATTTTTTTCTTTGAACCTATCTAATAATTGTAGGCGGAAACTCCAGCAAATTTGTGGAAACCGCAGATATCCTCCACATGTTTTTTGCTTTTTTTGTGTCAATATATAATTCTTCATGCATTTTAGTGCGTAATTGTTAAGAAAAATATAATTTACTAATTTTGTAACATAAATATCAACATAAATTCAGCTATGTTTCCATATAAAATATATCTGCATAAATGTTTTGGTACTGTGGAGAGAAACAAAGAAAGCTGTCTTAGAATGGTGAAACATGCTGTTCTCAGAGGTGGGAGGTTTGAAAGTTGCCAATCTGAGAATGCTATTTATTTCTCCTTGCTGCTGATTGGCTGATGCCCTTTGACCCATCCCTCTGTATTCAGAGGAGGGAGGTTTGAAAGTAGCCAATCCGAGAATGTTATTTATTTCTCCTTGCTGCTGATTGGCTGCTGCCGTTGAAAGCATCTGTGGCAGCTGCAGACCAGAATTTCCCCTCAGGAGCGTCTGGAGTGTTTCTCTTGTTTTTCATTTTGTCCTTCTTAAAGCCCAGTATTTTTATTACTATAGATTAAATTAAAAGAGGCTGTTGAGCTCAGTCACTGTCCAGTGTCTGCTTTAACCAGCGGGTCACTACAAAACGACTCCTCCTGAAGCCCCTGAATAAGACGCCCCGCTCGATGAACAGTAAATTATTGAACTGTAAAAATTATTGGTGATTACGTTTTACCTTATTTTTATTACTAAAAGATTAAACTAATTTATTACTGTATTCACCCTTCTTATAGCAAAGAAAATGACAGTGCATGAATTACAGTACTGTCTATACAGTGGTAATATCGGTATTTACATTCTAGCACGCGGGAGTTCAGTGTAAACTGTACAGTACGGATACGAATTTAGCTTAACATTTTCTTTAAGGGCAAGGCAATGCATTAAACTGAGTTTTAAATGAAAGTAAAGTGTTTTGGGAACATATTTGGGGGCATAGTTAGGGTTTACACCAGCGGTCAACAACCTTTTTGAAACTGAGAGCTACTTCATGGGTACCGAGCCATACAAAGGGCTACCAGTTTGATACACTAGAATAGTTTACCTAAGCTTATCTAAATTTCACATATAATAAACATGTTTAAATGCTTTTTTATATATTGTCATTTTCAAATCTATGTAAATGTAAATGTGATTAAAGAAGATTAGCAACAGGATTAAATAAAATGTTAAATGCTGCTCACTGGTGAGTTGTGCTATTTTTAGAACGGGTCTGTCGGCTACTCGTGGTCCTTGGGAGCACCCTGGTGCCCGCGGGCCCCATGTTGGTGACCCCTGGTTTACACAATAAAAATAGGCATTTTTAGGCATTTTTTACCACAACACAGCAACGAGATTTGTGCGCGGGTGCTCTTGGAACGTAACCCCCGCGAAAAATGGGGGTTACTATATTTGTTTTCTCCTGGAACTGTTTGCAAGTAGCGCTCAAGCATATTCAGAATATATCTTCCACTCTCTGATCTACTCCTCAGGCTCCACATACAGATTTATGTATCCAAAACCCTTCTTAAATGCTTTTGTTGACTTAATTTTCCTACATTTTTCCTCTGATCTTCATGGGTTTTCAACTTCCGTTATAGGCAATAGGCAACTTTCTGTCCACAACAAGTATATATGTAAACTCTTCGCCCCCATGGTTGCGTGGTTAGGGTGTTGGGCTGAAGACTGGAGGTTCTGGGTTTAAACCTGGCTGAAAGCTGACTGTTTTGGGGGCAGCTGGTGGAATGGTGGTTTGGGAGTTGCCCCTATGATTGGAAGGTTGTGGGTTTGAATCCCAAGACTACCAGTGGCACCACTGAGGTACCCTTGAGCAATCATCTCCACACACTGCTCACTGATTGTATAATCAGTGTTCATTAATCCTTAACCTCTCAATTATTGACTACTTACAGCATTACATTTTTATGAAAAGGATGAGTCTTTTTGTTCAAAGGCCTTAACAGGGTTAGAGTAACCTAGAAATAACACTGAATCTAGAATATTTCTTCTTCAGTTTACTGATCACAGCTTTACATATGTATTCAAGATTCTAAAATGTTCTGTTATTTATTTCCACATATAAATGATAAATGATTTTCACTGTGGTCTTAGATTTTTGCCATCACTGGATGAAACTTCCTGGTAAAAAAAATCATAGTGAGACTAATATGTTCTCTCAAAACTGCTGAACCTATTAGTCACAACTGTGTTTTATATGAACACAAGTGGCTACTGCTATTAGTCCTACTACTGCTTATTATTATTAGTAGTAGTAGTAATAGTAGTAGTAGTAGTAGTATACATTAGACATTCTATTTAGTGTAGGCTTTATCTGAATCTGGGAAAACTCACATGGATAACAACTGATGTGGACAGATACTATATGTATTTTACTCATGTTGTTTGTTCATATTTTGTGGCTGCACACCATATGCACATCCCAGATCCACAAGATTCGCTGAGTAGCTACCAGCACAGTGCCGTAACAGCATTTAAGATACAGAATTGTGTGCATACTAATATAGGAGGTGAAGAAGTAAAAATAATTATTGTATATATAATTGTTCTACACTAAAAATGTTCTAAAAATCTGAGCCCAGCTGATACTGGCCTGATTACAGCAACCCCACAAAAAGCTGGGATCCATTACAAAGTCTAGCCTCTTATTTTTCTCAAGACTTCTACTCTAGCACAGAGGAATATTACGCAGTGTTACCCACTTTTTTAAACCACAATGACTTATGCAGTTTCCCCACTCAGACACACATCAGTTAATTGTCAGGTTTAGTTTTTGGACACCCTTCTCTGGTGGTGTAATTGATATTTTATGGAGGTGAATTAATGTGACATGAATACAAATACAAAGTTACGCACTGGTCCTACCATGTTAATGAGAATCAGATTTAATTCTATAACAGTACATCAAATTTAACCTTTATAATTCTACTTATAACATTTGAGGGTACCTTAACATAGAGAGAGATCTCCCATTCAGAAGGATCCGTGCTGCAGATCTGCTCTATTCGCTCGGCTTGACTCATCTTTGGAGGGTCTTCCTCTTGAGTCACATTTGGGGGTGACTTCTTTATTTGTGCTGCCTCCTTCACAAGTGCAGGCCCAAGGTCCCCATTCTCCACCATGGCCTCCTCACCTTTAACCTTGACGTCTCCTTCACGTTCCATGCTGATGTTTCTGGGGCGGCTGCCAATGGGTCTAAGTGGCTCATGTACCTCTGAGGCCTCGCTGGCAATCAACCACGCAGGTATTGTCACTTTACGCCCTCCTTCTCTCCCTTTCTTCTTTGGTTCATCCTCAGTGACAGCCCTGGGCTGTTCTATCCCCTTACTCTCTGACCCCTGGACAGCTTTTGGCACCTCTTCAATGACTGGACTTGGCTGTTCTTTTTTAGAGCTCTCTCCCTCTGCTACCTTCTGCTGCTTACTTTCAATCGCTCTCATCAGCTGTTCCAGCATGAGCTTGTTGCTCCTCCTCTCCACTCCAGGGTCCAGGTCAACCTTTGTGACCTCCCTTGGCTGTTCTATCTTCTTACACACTCCCGTTCTTGGCTGCTCTATCTCATTACACACTCCCTCCTCAGTGACCTGCTTTAGTGCACCTGTATCCTCGGCCACTTCCTTCAGCGCTATGCCCATCGGATTCTCCATGTTTTGAGCAACTGCTACCTCCTTACCTGCTTCACTATCTCTGTCTTTGTCTTGTTGTTTTTCCAAATCCACCTCATCCTTCTTTCCTTTACTTTTTTCTTCTGGCCTATCCCCAATGGATGGTGTATCTTCCACTACTAGCTCCTCACATTCCTCAGCTAATTCCAGACCAGTATCATCATGCGTCTTCTCAACCAGTTCTGGTTGTTCTTCTTTGTTCCCTGTATCCTCTGCTTCAGCAGCAGGGATGACACTATCCTGCTGCTGGTGATCTATGATGTTAGCTTCCTCCATTTGACATACTTCCAACTTTACTGACACTTTATCTTCAATGATGTGTTGTTTTGTCTCAGGGACATGTCCACTATCTCTCTCGAAGGCATCTTCATTTTGAAAGGAATTTGTTTGGCTGTCTTTTTCTTCTTCTCTTAAAGACACTTCTGGTGCATCTACTTCTTTGATCTCAGTTTGACTCTCCGCTGCTTGTTTTTCTCCATCAAGATGATTAATTGAAGGCTGTTCAACATAACTCTTCTTTGCTTTCATTGTTTCAACCTCATCACTGGATGACGTTAGTTGCTGTCTTTCATCTTCATTCTTTGCATCATCACTAGCGACCACTGTACTCTTCTGTGTGTCTTGTGATGGAGCCTTTGAGAGCTCTTTGTTCTCACCATTGGCAATCAAATCTGTCTGCTCCTCTAGCGTTTGTGAAATTCCCTGTTCAACATGATTTATCTTGGTGTTCAAAGAAACAGGACCTTGTTTCTCTGGCTGTGGGAATTCATTATCTTCCGCTTCTCTTTCATTACAAACATTTGTCAGTTTAACATCCATCACTTCTTCATCCTTTTTAACCGTATCATTCATAGGCAAAATGCACTGCTTCTCTAGTCTTTCACATTGCTGTAATTTATCTTCTTGTATATCACCAGCAGTGGCCTCAGTAACATGATCTTCAACTACATTTAAAACATCATCAATTTTCAGCACTGTCTTATCTTCAAAGGACACAGAATCTGACCTTTCCTTTTCTTCTATAATCTGACTGTCCACTGCTCCTACCTCGGAGGACACAGCCACATGTTCTAGTTCTTTCTCTGTGTCAAGTACCTCCTCAGCGTGCTCCGAGATACTTGACCTCTCTGGCTTCACTGTACCTCCATCTTCACCGTACCATTTGGTGTTTTCACTAATAATTTCTGATCTCCTCTCAGCTTGCTTTTGTGGGGGTTTTGTCTCTGCTTCGTGAGTTTGTTTTTCTACTGAAGGTTCTTTGTCTTCTCTTTTGGTTGCGACAAGAACTTCAGCTGTGGTCTGTCCTTCATCCTGAGTTTGCGGTTGCACTTGAGGAGACTCGTTTGGAGAAGGTGGTTCAGGCTCAACATGTGGTTCACATACTTGGGGGTCTGCTTGCTCCAACTCCTTCTCTGTCTTTTCCACAAGTTTTTCAAGATCTTTGTCTAGGGCGTCTACTCTTTCTCTAGGCTCTGCATCATTAGCGCTCTTCACATCTATCTCGCCCCATGCTCCCTCATTTTCATGTACCATGACTACAGCCAGTTTAGAGTCCTCTTGCTGGCCAGGTGGAGAGTTTGCGTCGTTGCCTGTCTGTTTTGCTGTGCTGTCCTCGCCTCCCATGCCAATATCCTCATCCACTTCCTCTGCCAGCTCAATCTCTTCTTCCTCTTCCTCCTCATTGCTTCGCTGGTCCAGGTCTGTACAAGGTCCCACTGTAGAATTTATGACTGTGTCGCTGGAAATCTCAGAGTCAACACCTGCATCACTTTTGGCTTGGGCCATAATGGGAGCAGAGAAAGCTTATAGTATGTTGGGAGCACCCAAAGTCTGTGTGACTCTAGTAGTCCTGTCCTACACTATGGAACTGACTCTCCAGTCTACGCCTTGAGCCTTTACTGCACAAATTAGGGCTTACTCTCTCTGTCTACCTACCCCCCTTTTCTCTGGAGGATTATGGTGAATTTCGGATCCTGATCCCCACATGACTTGCCGGCTCTCCTAAATCCGCTCCACTGGGAGCCAGGCTGACCCAGGCTGATCGGTTTAAACAGCATGACACGCCTTCCACCTAACAGACTTGCCATGGGAGACATTTGGCATTTAATTGGGACGTCTCAGATAAACTCTGTTCATTGTGTCAATTCTGGAAATTCGTCTTTGTTTTAAACAAAAATCTAAGTATTTTCATCTTTTCCTTCTCCCGGCAGGTTGTCAAAGTGTTTGATGTGAAAAAGAGACACTTCTCAACTGGGATTTCATTGCAATAGTGGTCTTAGGAACCATATAGCCAAATCTAGCCATTTTAAATACTATCCTGAATGACCAGTGAACCTCCACATCTTCTGGGTTGGACATATAACACTGATAATTGCAGAATAATTATAAATATGAAACAGGTGATCTTTAGACATGATTTTTTTCCCTTACAGCACCCTGCGTGAACATCTCTGTGAATGGATTTTAAAAATATTTTCAGGCTTAAGGCCTTATCTCAGAACTGTAAAACAAGCATCTCAGGAAGCACATTCATGATTGTTTCACGTAACTTGTTTCAAGTTTTTGTGAGGTGGCTTTTAGAAGCATTTAGTACTTCAGATGTCTGGTTTGTTATGAATTTTGACTCGGCACAATTCTCTACTAAATACATTTAATGCCCCACCCCCAAACAAAAAACTTCACTAGTTTCGAAAATGTTATTTACTAGTTTACTCATGATTGCATCCCAGTTGATTCTTTCAAGGAATGCCACTCCACCCGCTATCACCAAACAGTAGCCTAAATTATCAGCTTAGGCTTAATTATAATAATTATATATGTCATATTTAGCTTTCTGGAAAACCACTGGTAAAGAGAGTAAATTTATTCAGTAAATGTACACACTGCTCCCTGGGTGCCATTGTCTAGGTTAAATGCAAGTGACTCAAACAATGTCCACACACACGCACACG
>JBBPCX010067237.1:0-13524 GCA_037974365.1 Hydrocynus forskahlii | reverse complement strand
GTATTTACATTCTAGCACTGCAGGAGTTCAGTGTAAACTGTACAGTACGAATACGGGTTTACCTTTACATTTTCTGTAGGGCTAATGAGTTTAAAATGAAATTAAAGTGTTTTGGGAGCATATCTGGGGGCATATTTAGGGCTTACACTATAAAAATAGGCTTTTTTGGGCATTTTTTAAAAACCACATCACAACAACACAGTTTTCCACTATACGCGGGTGGTCTTGGAACATAACCCCACCCCGAGAAAAGTGTGGGGTTACTGTATTTTGATTTTCAAAAGCTAAACCTAGCAGTAAGCATCCATCAGCCCCACCATTGTGGTCCACACTAGTTTCATCTTTTGCCCATTTGTCCTTGAATGCACTCCAAATATGTTCTTCTGAAATTACTTGAATGACTGGCTTCTCTGTGAAGAACCCCAGACTACGGACTACAAACTGAACTGCAACTCTATTTTTCTCTCCCTGGTACTTTACATAGCCCTAGGGGAAGCCCCCAGCAGAAAGCGTAATGCATGTGCTGCGAACTTCTGCACCTTATAATTAGTGTCAGTTTGGGCTGACCTTCTGTTTTCTGTAGACAGGCCTGTTCAAACTCTCAGAAGAGGAATTCTTCATCAGACCTCTGGAGCAGCCGCACAGAGCAGCGCAGCCTCAGGCCCATGTCATCTACAAGCGGGACACTTCTCAAACCAACCACCAGCTGGTGCAGCCTTTGTCTGAGGGAAAGCCATCCAATGGGACCTGTGGGGTCAAAGGTGAAAGACATGGGGGCACTAGTGACTTCTTTTCTCCTTACACTAAAAATGGAACTTCATCGCCACCTGCAGTTAATTAAAAAATTACATGCGAACTTATAAGAGAAATCCCTAAAGCGGCCCCTTACAGTCACAGGGTAGCTCACAGTGTGAACAATGTGAAATTCTTTTTCTGCATTTAACCCATTGGCAGTCATGGGATTCGATCCTACGACATTCCGGTTGCGGGGGCAACTCCCTAACCACCAGGCCACCACCTGCCTAGTTGCAGTTAATGTAGCTTTTTTGTTTGCTCTTCTGTAACAGATATGGGGACTGAAGTCAGTGCCTTACACCAGTCCTTTAAAATGTAAAACTTTAGCTGGTAAACTATTGCAATGACTAGTCCTAATGAAAGGCTTGCTTTTCACTGACATATTGAACCTGATAGGTCTACATTTGTACCATACAAGGCCTAAAATGTTACTAAAGACTCGAAAGACAACTCAGAATTGGACTCTGGAGACTCAAGATTCGACCTGAAGTTGCATTAATTGACTAGTGACCTCTATTCTGTAATTACTGCTAGTACAGCTGTATAATGCTTTGCGTAGTTCACCGTCTGTCTTACTGTGTGTGTGTCAACTGTATGCTGCAGTTTTGTGATAACACCTCCTCCTCCAGTTAAATACATAATAAATCTATTTATTTTTAATATAATTATTTATTTTATAACATTATGATACATATGCTAAATATGATCAGTCTTCCAATAAGCGGAGCTGATGGACACAATCATTTATATCCAATTTTTGCCAAACAGTTTTTTTAATATAAGACATCATACTTGATCATTTTCCAGTACACTATTTTAAAATGTATGCCTTTTATTTGTTTGCCTATTTTTTTTGAATAATTGAACTTTGCTCAATTATTCGTCAAAACATTGACAGCCCTTATGAGGAATGACAGTTAGGCTTGACCTGATAATAGGGCCTACAGTGAACTGAGTGAAATTCACTGAACGTAGAGTTTGCTGAATGAAGTGTTTACTGTCTCAGATCCTTGGGGAAGAGTGGAGAGACAGCGAGAGCGCTGGGAGAGACGCCAGCACCGCCGGAGACAGCGCTCTATTAGCCGGGAGAAATGGGTGGAGACGCTGGTGGTGGCCGACCCGAAAATGGTGGAGTACCATGGTAGGGATGGAGTGGAGAGCTACGTCCTAGCCGTCATGAACATTGTAAGTAGCAGTCATGAACGTCCCAGCAGTTACGAAAATTGCGAGTAGCCGTCATGAATGTCCTAGCAGTCATGAAAATTGTGAGTAGCAGTCCTGAGCGTCCTAGCAGTCGTGAAAATTGTGAGCTCAAGTGTGTTCAGCCTCAGTCTTACTGTGTTTACTACTATTTCTATGGGTAACAGTGTGTTACATAATTTTAACCACCTAACTAAGTCCAAGCCAAAACCAACGCAGCTTGCGACAAGTGTGTGACGATCTAGGCAGGTTGCACTATGTTAGGCTGCTGGCCATAAGCTTCTATTAGCTACATTAGTGCAGAAACCAAACAAGCAAACATCACACGGCAACATGTTTTGGCTGATTGACTACATCTGAGCTAAATTAAACAAATTTGAGAGATTTTTTGCTTTTAACTCATTTAAGAAAGACATGACTATCAGTCTCCACTCGTTCTCCTGGACATAGTGTAGCATCCAGAACTTGTTTTCCAGTGTGTCCATCCAACGTGGTATTTCCACATCAACACTCTTTCCTTTGTATGCGGTGATGTCCCAAGTTACGATTGTTTCCTCTTGTAACTGCCTTTCGTCTCTGCAGCAGGCTGCAGAAAGCAACGTTCATTCTCTTGAGCTGGATCCAAGTCAGCTGACCTCACCGTAACACAGCTGCGGGCTGTTAGACACATTTTCCAAAATATACTCCTCGCCTCGCATGGCCCCTGCCAATGAAGGGCATGTAAAAGAAAAGCCCTCAGGAAGAAAAAAAAAATTCCATTACAGACATGCCGTCGGATTTAAAAGGCATAATGTAAAGAGGAAACATTCCATCATCTGGAGTTTCCTCTGAGGCTTTTTTTTCCTTCCTTATTTTTCTCCCTTTGTTCAGTATATGCCCGTCAAGTTTTTTGGGCATTTTGATGCCATCTTTTCCAATTTAACATTGCAAAGACTGTCTTTTGGGCATAAATGAGCCTCTCTCTTGACTGAAGGGCAGTGTGATTTGACAGCTATGTTTCCTGCCTCTGCATCTCGTTGAATCCGTGTCTAGGCTGTTTGCCGCAGTGGAAAAAGCAGGCGTCTATTCCAGGTAGCAGAAACTGATGAGTGAATAGTGCACAAAGCCTGCTTGGCACTCTCTGTGTGTCTCACTCAGCTATCCTTTGGGTCAGTAAGCCCTTCTCTTTTGCAGCTTAGAAAGTTCTTGTGGACGAGAATGAATGAGGGCCTTTATACATTGTTCTAAGAGAATGTGCTTGGGTAAGTCACCCAGACAAAAGCTCTGTAAAAGAAATCCTTATCATTTTTCGAGAATTCCCTGGAATTTTGAAAGCATAATGCATTTACAATAAGCTTTAGGCATGTCAAATAAGTAAGCATGTCCGACCTATTAAATAAGAATCTCTTTTTTATTGGTTGTCAGGTCAAATCCTAGTCACTAACATCAGTTTTCATTCCTTCTGTTGGCCCAAAAAGGAATCTTATAGGTTTGGTGAAAGAGTGAATTAACGGTGTCTTCCTCCTGACCTCAAAGAAAGTTGGTCTTCCAAACATGTTATGAATCCAAGGCCTGCTTTGGTAGTTTTGTGCTGGAGCTATGAGTCTAATGTAGATAATAATTAATGGAAACATATATCTTCTTAGTTAATCATTAATAGGATTGCTAATGTGGTTTCTGATATTATATGACATCTTTGAAATTTTACAGTTTATCAGCTCCATGCGGTTTGGCTCACGTCTGGTGATGAGAGTGTGCAGTTTGCACTTTACTAATTAGTGATCTTTCATTACTTGTTAGATTCATTAGTGTCAAAACTCAGGAAGCTCAGACACCAGACATGTCTTGGCTGATCAGCCACATTCAGGAAGAGAGTTGCATATATTTCTTTTTAATAAGCTATCCCTTTAAGACCAGACTAGGGATTTTAATGTTAATGAAGATTTATGCAAAAATGTAAATTTGCTATATATATATATATTTTTTTTTTTTGAACTGCTGGTTGTGGACTGAAACCTTACTGAATCTTAATGAGGCTTAATCGAGTGGAATCTGCAGTTACTTTAGGTGCAGAAGGTTCAGCTGGGAAAATGCAAGCATTGCCAAAAAACATAATGAAATAAATGGTTTTAAAAATCCTTTTCAAGAGTTTACTTTTGAGGTGGAAATCCAGCCGCATGTACGACACTGACAATTTTCCTTGCTTTGTCACTCATGGCGACCTCTTTCAGCACATCGGACAATTGCTCGTTCGTGTGGGCTTCATAATTGGTGTTGTTTGGAATTTTTTTTTTTTATTTCCCGTGTATCTGTAATGTAGTGTGTTGTTGCTGTAACAAAAATCCAGCTGTTGTAATCACATTGAATTGTGCCTTAGCCATAGTTCTCCAGTGGTTCTTCTTTATTTATTCATCTCTATTCATCATGTGTGTGCTGAAATGCAGTCTGCTTCGAATGTGTTGTGACTTGAGCACATTTAACCTCGATCGGGATCCTGTGCCTCAAACACTTTTAATAGCGGTCAGAATCCTGTGGCTCAAACCTGTTTAACAGCAATTTGATTCTCGTAGCTTGAGCACTTTTAACATCGATCCGTGTGCCGTGGCTTTAACACACTTAAGAGTGGTCAGAATCCTGTGTCTTAAACACATTCAAAAGATATCAGAATCCTGTGGCTCGAGCACATTTAACAGTGGTCGGAACTTTCTTTCACAAGTACAATTGACAGCGCTCAGACGTACAGGCGTGCATTGCAATGTATGAACGTGGCCTGCATGGTTTGTCACCGAACATGGAGTAGTGCACTCTCACTGAGAGAAAAAAGACTGTCTGTACGTACTAAACCTCAAAGAAACTAAACTGTGAAGTTTCTGTGCCATGACGTTATATTGCTGCAATATCGCTCCCCCCAAATCTGAACCACTTTCCCAAAAACATCACAGTTAAGATGCAACCTTTTGATGATTCAGACAGCTCAGTCGAGGTCAGAGTCACCCTCCCACCAGTGCACCCGCAACTCTCGTCAGGCGTAGACCTCTTTAACCTTTATTACCGGATTGTTCATTCGATTTACGGTGTGTAATGAGGATATGGTGTTGGAGCTAAGTGATAATCTGTTATCAGTTTCCCTCTAGGACATGTTTTTGCTCTTCTTAAAGGTAATGAACTTTTTTCAAAGATTGTTTACCAGCATAGGCATCATCAGGTTTTGATTCAAAGACTAGCTCTTCATGTAGTCAGGTTATAAGTTCCTGCCCAGCAAAAGAGCATCTAAGGTGTCTCATTAATTCCTTAGAGCACTTTATAACGAGGAACTACTACACATGGTGAAGTCTTTTCTCTTCTTAGAGAACTTATTGGTATTTAAGAGGTAGGCATAGTGCAATGGGAGAAAACAAACCCATTCTTTTTCAGTGTAGGGTGGTCTATAGTCCTTGCCTTAATTAATTACCTTTTTACGTTTGCATTTTTTTACTTTTTTTTTCTGTTCAGGGACTGTTATTTTCACACAAAAGGTCTTTCTGAGAAAGTGATTACTGGCTGTGCTTAGATACATAATGATGAGGGACCATATGTGATGTTTTCATACAAAACACCCACCTAATTTCCCTTGATGTACTGTTGACGGACGATTAACTTAGTCTGTCTCATGCTCTCAGGCTTTCATACTCATTTCTTTTCATGAACCTCCGAGGCATAAGAACAAAGAGACAGAGCTCTGGTGTAGGGCTTCTCAGTATAAACATTTTTGCACTACTTGCCTTATCAGTCCTGATATAGCAATGATGCAATATGGAAATGACCCCTCCCTCCCCTTCAGTGTTTACTGTGGGCATCCTGACCAATCAGCTCCAGATCTTTGTTCATTTAATTCAGGGGTTTCCAACCTTCGTAACAGTACAGACAGCAACCCACAATAGTTTTGTCCTCCGCTCTTTTATTTTGTATTTGGTTTCTTTTCATAAAGAAGAAAAATTTTAAGGTGTCCAGATTGTCCAAAATGTGGCTGTTTTTATGTTAGGGAACCTCAGGCTTAACACATAACATTAACTATAACTTTATCAGTAAAAAGGTAGGTAGGAGTGTTTAATCTGTAGACAGTGCGTGAGGATGTCAGAATATAATTTTAAGGTCGCTTGGTGACATAAAGTTTCATTCAGTCTGAATCTTATACTCTTGTATGCAAATGTATGAATGCCCCCAGTCAAATTACATGCTTTGTAGATGTGAAAATATGTCCACATCCTCTTCAGGGAGCACAATTAAATATAGCATTTCTCTGTAGGTTTTAGTGTGCAGTTTTACCTATTAGGAATAATATATAAAATAAAACAGGTTAAGCAACAAAACAGTAACTGTGCATTGAAATGTGCATAAGTGGGTTCTGTGTGGAGGATCTATAATTATCACTATTAACAAAACATTCTTTGACAAGGGATGCTTTTGACTGTATTTATTAAAGAGCCCACACTGACCTTGCATTTGAAGAACAGGTTCAAAAGTGTTGCTGAAGGTTTTCTGATGACGCATAGGGACATATTTATTTCAGCTGCCATTCGTGCAAAGTGAAAGAAGTGCACCTCATCAGCTCACATACTCATGTGCATTAACAAAAGATGACTCCAAATCAGGCTCCCAAGCCCTCAGCACATAAAACCGATGTTTGCATTCGACAGGAGGGTCGAGATCTTGATCTATCAGCTCCTTAGTGTTTGTAAGGGATGCTGTTGTCAAGAACTGGCTATACTGGACGGCTTCATGGCCTCATTCACTAACCTTTCTCTACATGCCACACAGTAGTTTTGGGTGCATTGCCCCAGTGGCAATGAATGATTTTGCTCAAAATAATGCAGTCCAATCTGTACTGATTCACATATAAATTTTTAGTATATTGTGGGGCATATCAGATTAGTCATACATAGCAGTACATCTGCAGTACAAGTAATTTCTGCATATTATGTGGCCCTACTTTTAGGTGATGCTGATGCAATTCTGTGTCATATGTATCATGGTTGTTTGTTTGTTTTTTAACAGGTTGCAGGGTTGTTTCATGACTCCAGCATTGGAAACGCCATCAATATTGTGGTGGTTCGCCTCATTCTGCTGGAAAAGGACGAGGTAAGTCAGACAGAAGTGCAGCCTGTGTGAAGAGTAGCACGTGGATCAAATGGTCTGAATCAGACTGTGAAGGAAAGGAGGGAGAAGTGAAAGAACACAAATAGAAGCATCCATAAACGTGTGTGCAGTTAAGCTGCCACATGGCATGACTCCATTAAAGCCTTTCTTGCTCTTATTTCAACCTTGTGTTACCAATTGCATTGCATACTTAAGAGATATTGTTGGATTCCTGCTTGAGCAGTTGGATTCTCAAGAATTTTGAAAGTGTTTTCACAAAACTGGGCCCACTCTTTTCATTATCAGGCATTTAATTATATAACTACTCATCTTCAGTTTCGTGAGGATGCTTTTATCCACGACCATGTCTCTGTGAAGTACAGGTATTCTGTTATCAGTCATCATTTTTGAATACTGCCTCCCGCCCCATTTACATTATGCACTCAGGAGGACCTGAAGATCACTCACCATGCAGACAACAGCCTCAACAGCTTCTGCAAATGGCAGAAGCACCTCAATATAAAGGGAGATGACCATCCAATCCATCATGATGTGGCTGTCCTGCTTACAAGGTGCTTATTTAATTTTTCATCATTTTGTGTGAAAAGCAACAGCGCAAGACTAAGATGCTGAAGTCTTCTCCTGTAAACAATATCTGTTCAAGTACATAATCCACCTTAACAAAGAAAATAAGAACATTTATTATCTAGCTGTGTTACCCGATATGCTTTCATGCAGACTGCTGTGCACACGAGCCCACTCATGTGTTTTTGCTTTTGCCTAATTGCACTGAAATAGCGGGCCACACAATGATCTCTTTGTGCTACGAGTACATGCAATGGATGAGCCTTTTTTGCTTTGATATGCTTTTAATGTTATGGTCACTAGTGGCATTGTCATTTAATATGGCCCTCTTCCTTTCTGCAGCAATCTCACCCACGTACTGATTACTGCATCATACAGTCCGTTACTGTGGATAGTAATTGTGTTCCCTTTTCATGTGCTTAGAAAAACAAGAAATGCCTGAAAACCCACTGACTGAAAACTCACATATATTGAAAGCCAGACCTGTCCAGGTTGTTTCTCTGCCTTTTGGATTAGGAACCCTACATAACCCCCATGACCCTGATTAGGATAAGTGACTCATGTAATGGAAGGATGGATGTACACTATATAGACAAAAGTATTGGGACACAACTGTTTTTCAGGGTTTGGGCTTGGCCCCTTACTTCCAGCGAAGGACAAGCTTACTGCTTCACCAGACCAGGACACTTTGGATAGCACCATGTGTCCAACGTTGTGCACAAAGCTCTGACCTCAACCCCATCCAACACCTTTGGGATGAACTGGAATGGAGACTGCCAGCCAGGTCTTCTCGTCCAACATCATCGTTCTGCTCTACAGAATAAATTTACACAAATTCCCTTAGAAACTCTCCAAAATTTTGTGAAAAGCATTTCTAGAAGAGTGGAAGTTGTTTTAGCTACAAAGGGGGACCAACTCCATATTAAAGTCTATGTATTTGAAGGCAGTGTAATTTAAGTCCCTGTTTGTGTAATGGTCAGGTGTCCCAATACTTTTGTCCATATAGTGTATGTAGTGCATGAGTAGAGTTGTCATGCTGTGTATGTATAACAAGCCTAAACTATTAGTTTTATCATTCTTTATGCACTTTTAAAATACAGCAGATAAGAGGAGTGTGACTAAACTTCACAAACTGGCCTTGCATGTAGAAGAAAGCAACAGAATCCCTTTGGAATGCAACATTAGCATAAGGGGTGATATGTGGTCGCTGTTGGAACAAAATCTCATAATTTCATACTGATAACAGAAGGAAAAACATAACTTAAACCAGAAGTTAGTGTAACCTGTTTTTTCAGACACGTTTTTATAGCTTATCTGTTTTACCAATAGAGCTTCACTTCGGTCGTTTGAAAACTGATTGATTGTCACGTAATTATCTTAAGCAGATTAACGTAGATCATCGCAAAAGGAATTCTGGCAAGATTGTGGTAGCCAATAGCAGTTTCAGTGTAAGCTGATGATGCGTAACCAATGTGGCCACAGCAAAAGCAGAAATGCCTTAATGTGCAATTCTTTATTATGAACCATATTATTAAAACCTTCAAGTAGTCACACAAATTCTAAACCAGCAAACTTAAGTGCAGAGCACATTCACCAGATAATGCATGCTTCTATTTTTGGATACAAACTCTGACAATGCAATTGAATGCATTGGATCATGTGACAACCTAAGAAATGAATTATAATGAAATGCATTATACAGTTTTATGTACGATTAATTTACAAACACCTTTATTTGAAGAATTTGTAAAAATCTGATAAACATGTTCACTGAAGGACCACAGCATCTGTCCAGTGGCTTCTATGTGTCCATCTGTCCAGTGGCATCTAAGTCTGTGGTTTTTACAGTTCCCTTCAAAGTACAAGTAATTGACCATGGTAATAGAATGTAGACTTCAGATGTGGCTGATAGAGATTGAATTAAAAACCACCAGGGCTCTTCTGTATTATTATAGTAGTAGAACATAGGCGAGGAGGTGAGATTGTACTCCTCACTGTAATATTAACAGGGACTAACGCTGCTCTTTGGCACAGGAAAGACATCTGTGCTGCTGCCAATAAGCCGTGTGAGACGCTGGGGCTGTCTCATGTGGCCGGAATGTGCCAACCCCATCGCAGCTGTAGCATCAACGAAGACACAGGCCTGCCATTGGCTTTCACCGTAGCACACGAGCTGGGGCACAAGTAAGTCCTCCAACACTCGCCTAGCACCTCTCCTTACCTTGAAGAAGGCAAACTATTTCAAACAGTTCTCCTTATTGAATGCTGCTGTCACATAGCACTGGCATTCCGCACGTCACAGCTTGGAGGTCACAGTGTGGCAAATCTGAAAATGTAAAGGTTTTTGTTGAGAGGAAAAAAAAATCAATAGAAACTTGAGAGAATAATCAATAGAGACATAAACATACTGTTTCAGACATACTTTCTGACTGTGTTGGAACATGCAATTAATGACACAATTGGATTGGCTGAGAGGCGTTCTGCTCCTTACTAGTTAGCAACCAGCGCTCAGTGGAGTGATACAGGTATAAATCTGGGAGAAGATAAATGTTTAATTTAGAGCATAAAACATTTATTTTCACCAAACTGTGGCTTGAACAGTAGTTGCTAGACGACTTTCAGAGCTCAAATTAAGTAAAGTAAAGTGGCCCCTTAGAGTCACGTGTTTAATTATTTAATTACTGATGCCTTTAGGCCTGCTACAAATACAGTGTAGCAAAACTAGTTGGTCCCAGCCATGAGAGAAGACCAACTGACAAGCAGTTCGCATTCATACTGACAAACAAGATGGGATGTAAAATACATTACAGGCTTTCTGGAACAGAGGGATATTCATTTGGGAAATATTGAAAAAGCCGAGCCCAACTTGACATTGCTACTGTTTTGTAGCTGTAACATAATACAGAAGGATCTCATATTTGGTGGGAGGACTCACTGGTATTAAAGAGCATTTGATTCAAAATGATTTCCCTTAATGCTTTCCTTTTCTCTTTTTTGTTGTGTAAAATCAGTTTATGCTATTTGTTGTGCTCTTGTTCCATTGCTTAAGCCTATTTTGTGGATTCTGTGAGTTCTAGCAGTAGATTCACTGGATGTTTTGGAATACCGCTCTGTGAATGACTTACACCTCTGTGGTGGAGACAACTGTGGAATTCCCCTTTAATTCTTACTCACACAACTCACTCTCTCAACTGCAGACCTCACATATTAGTTTCATAGTACTTAGCAAGTGAATGACAGAGCAATAAATCTGGAGGTAAAAGGCTCAATACCTGAATTACCAATCTGACCCAATTGTTTTGCTGTTTATGTATAAAGGCCTGACGTTATTAGTTTTATCTTTCTTTATGCACTTTTAAATCATGTCAGATAAGTGGAGTGTGATGAAGCTTTACAAGCAGGCCTTGCATGCAAATGATAGCAATGGGACCTCTATGGAATGCAACAGCATAAGGAGTGATATGTGGTCGCTGTTGGACCATCATATCTTCATACTGATAACTTAACAGAAGGAAAAAACAGAACTTACAATGGAGGCTTTTTTTTTTCAAACATAATATAAGATAAGGTAGACCTTTATTAGTCCCACAAGTAGGAAATTTGAAGCATTTCTTTAGAGCTTTATTTTGGAGCATTTTTATTTTACCACTAGAGCTTCACTCTGGACATATAATCTTGTAGACAATCATAGATGAATGTAGACAATCATAAAACAATATTCCGATGCATTTATAGGCCCCTGAAATGGTGTCTGCTCTGACACTGTAGAGAACCCTTTGACACCATTAGCAGCCCATGTAAATTGCACGCATGCAAAAGGGCACGTCGCTTTTCTGAATCTTATCTACTCTAGAGTTCAAAAGCACGAAATGATGCTTTCAGATGAGATCAAACCTATTTTGATGTCAAAAGGGAAAACTAAGACACCCAACTGGATGATTCATTAGTCAGGATTGCCATTCACAACGTATCAGCAGGGAATCTTCCACTGTTTTCAATTACACTCAGAACAGAGCACTTTTATCCAAATGTTTAATCCTCCATGCTGAGGTTTCTGTTCGGATTTCCCAAGATCTCTATTATAATGAGAACTAGTGTCGGGTGCACAAATGAGCCTGGTAAAAGCAAAATCACAGTCATGCTCTTTGTGTGGAGAAGGCCTAACGGACTTGGGTGCAAAGTTCAATGTGGGGCACATCAAAGAAATTCAGCATTAAGCCTCAAATGCCCTGAGGATGTGTAAATGCTCTGTTTGGAAACTGATGTTGTGTTTGTTCCGTTTAACCAACTGTTGGGCAAAACTAAGTAAATTATGAAGATATTCACAGATGGTTTCAAAAGTCTATAATTCAAGGGGAATTCCAACCTTTATTTTCTAAATTTCTGTGGAATTCTAGAGATGATAACTGAGTCCGAATTGTTCGCACTGATGTAGGAACCAGATGTTTGAAGTGGTTAATGGCTTTCTAAGTAACCTCATAGTGAGCTATTATACGGATTGGTTATGAATACACAGCCTGGTGTTTGAGATGTTCTTTTATGGTGTTTTAAAGCTTAAGTATTTGGACCAAACCTCAACAAAGAAAACAAGATTCATGAATATTTAACCACGATCAATATATTTAGTTTTTCCTTTGAGTCTTTTACCACTATCCTCATATTTAGTTTCCCTTTGAGTATTTTACCACTATCCTCATATTTAGTTTCCCTTTGAGTATTTTACCTCTTTCCACATATTTAGTTTCCCTTTGAGTATTTTACCACTATCCACATATTTAGTTTCCCTTTTTTTATTTGGATGGTAAAGAAAATATTTGCATTATGGACATGCTATTACGGAGATCCTGACTTCTAGTTCCTATCAGTGCCACTCTTAAGAAATCAGAGTCTATAACTTTCTCTATGGTTTCTCATCAAATCACTCTGAATGACTTTTTGCACTTTTTAATTAAATCAAAAAGTGATTTAATTATGCAGTATGTTTGAAAAATAGACGAAAATTCCTTTTAGATGTTCCCTTTTTTCCATTCATAAATTTCTATTTAAAGTTCTTTAGCCAAGAAACAATAATCTAAATTGATTCCAAAGCTTCTTTGAGGTGTGGAACACAAACAGACATTCGATTTAGAATCTTATCACATGTTTGGATCACAAGACAGAATCAGCAGGGTTCCTGTCTCTGCTTTAGGAGACGCTCCCCACTGTTGCAGACGAGAAAAGGCAGTCATGTTACTCACTGCTTTTTGTGGCATAAGTCTGCAGAGAGCCCTATAATATAATGCAGTTTTCCAGCATGGTGTGTAGAACATGTGGTCAGAGCGCATGCCCTAGTGCTGAGGCATGTGTTGGATTTCTGCTATCAGGTTTATTTTTGTAGCTAAGCAACTATTCGAGCAGATGTGGCCTTCCACGCCGTCTGTTCTGCACTGCAGGCGACGGTTGTAATCGTTGCTTGTTTGAGAGGCTCAGACCTTCATCTTTGTTTCACAATTCGTTCCTAATCATTCATTTAAACGAGCTGGGACATTCTTCTGAAAGTGTGGACTCTAAACTTTAAATCGATGCCACATTTGTTTTTGGAAGTAGTAGAGGAGATGTTTTATGATGATTTGAGTTTGATGATAACTTATTGTTGTGTGTACTGTCTTTTTTGGCAGGGAGAAAAAAATTAATACATTTTGCCATGTTTTTGTCATTCCAGACCTTGAACCAAAAAAGTAAAAAGGCAGATTGAATGCATGCGTGTAAGTTACTGTTGTTGCTGTTTTTGTCATTTACAGGGTTCCCACGGGTCAGGGAATTTCTGGAATATCAGGGAATTTCAGTAAAGGCATTTCCAGACAGGGAAAG
>JBBPCX010067236.1:0-13525 GCA_037974365.1 Hydrocynus forskahlii | reverse complement strand
AAGCGTAAACGGTACAACGGTGTCATGGTGCCAAATACTGCATGGACCCTTTCATCGCCGCTTGCGGCTATATTTATTATTGTTATTATTAAAATGTGGTGTAGCAGACAATCCATGTTGCGTTCTTCTTGTGAAGTGATTTTTACCAACTTAGTTGAGATCAAAATGAGATTACAAACAGTAGGGATGAACTTCCTTTAACTATGAATGCAAAAGATAGTCTTCTTGACCAGCCTTTACAGGAGTAAGTGGCTCTTGAAAATCTCATGCACCCACAGCCTATTCTTTCTTCGTGCTAAATGCATGCCTTTGTCTCCTCAAGACTGGACTACTGTAACGCTCTTCTTATCGGGATTCCTGACAAGAACATTCAAAAACTCCAGTATGTTCAGAACAGCGCACCACTGGAGAACTCGCTCCCGCACCACTGGAGATAGGTCCTTCTCCTGCGCTGCCCCACGACTGTGGAACGCCCTACCTTCACATTTGAGGGCTCCACAGACTGACTTGTTTTAAGAAAAACCTGAAAACATTTCTTTTTAGCCAATGTTTTTAATGAGTGTTTGCTGTGTTTTTTGTTTCTTTATTTTATTTTATTATTATTAATATATATATTTTGTCTGTATGCACTTTGAGATTTTTTTGTAAAATGTAAAGTGCAATATAAATAAAATGTATTATTATTATTATTAACGCATCACTGAAGTCAATCAAGCGCAGATACAAAACGCAACAAAAACGCCTATGCCGTTCAGAGCGTGTTCATTTATCCAAGATTCAAACGTCCGTGTGGACGAGGCCTTACTCTTACTATTTGCAATAGAGAACTTTGACGTGCACTAAGGCTGTGTTGATGGCACAAGAGACAAATATGAACTTTTGAGTGCCATGTGATGATGTAATAAGGCTTGCATCCACAGTTCCAGAACATCAGAGCTACAAGTTCAATGTGGACAACAACTTCACCTGTGTCCCATTAGCTGTTAAGCTCCTTGATTGTGCAGTCAGGGTGACACCAGGGTGGTCTCAGGTGTGTCATTCCTAGCTGGCCCAGAACCAGAGCAAAAGATGCAATGCTGAAACAAAGCCTCTAAATCCTGCTTTCTGGAGTAGCACTGCAAGTAAATACTGACCACTCGTTCTTCAGTTTTCATTTAGATTTATCTGGTGATAATATGTACATTTTTGTAAAACATAAGATTTTCACAAATCATTGTTTCAGTGTAGGCCCAACGTCGCAATATCCCTAAAAACTTACAGGGAGAAGTACATTAGTTGCAATGAAAATAATACAAAAACAACAGTACAATCATTGTTTTCTCAAATGTTTAATAAATATGCTGAAATAAGATCTTAAAGAGATCAGCAACAATAACATCGTTCTTAGTCATACAAACATCACTGTCTAGCATAGCTGATGCACAGAATCTCTGGTTTACTTACAGGAGTGGTTGATAGGTACTGCAGCAGTCACTGTATCCAATGGCACCTGCCACTGTTAAGAGCCACTAGCGACAGTACAATTAAAGAGATTTAAAATCAGCAACAATGACATCATTCTTAGTCATACAACCATCACACAAGTGCTCCATTTATTTACAGATTCCTGTCTATCATAGCTGATGCACAGAATCTCTGGTTTACTTCTAGAAGCGGTTGGTAGGTGCCTCTATACGGTGGCAGGCACTGTATCCGAATGGCACCTGCCACTGTTAAGCGCCACTAGTGACAGGCATAAGTGGCAGCTGCCACTAAGGAGTGTTTTACTGTTCCTCACATGTAATGGTTTTTGGTTACAAGTGAGAAAATCTATTAATCTATTTTTATGTTTTCTGTTCCCTGTCTTTAGCTCTGATGTTGAAATCAAGTAAAATAAAGCCACCATGAATCATCAGTTCTTGAGTGTCACCTTTAATCAGCCAGGTAGCTACAAGCAGCTTTGACAAATACTTAATGTAGTCTCTTCTCCAAGGAACTGTGGCTGAACATATTTGCAGCTACATTCTTTACTCAGTCTGATCCAACAGCAACATGTTATTCTGTCCATGCTCAACTAATTGAAGCCTCAAATATTTAATAGTTAATAAACAGGCAGTGATTAAGTTTATTTTAAAATCTATATATTGTTATGCAGTGGGTACATATTCAAAATGTATTCTTATAAAAATTGTGAAAAACAAATCTGAATAGTGCATTTTCAAAAAAATTATTTGGACTGAGTACTGTAAGTAACTAAATATATAAAAATTCCAGTAGAATGGAACACTGCATGAGCAGCCACATGAGCTCACCATTCTTAATGCCAGCTAGAAGGGTATATAAAGACTTCCAGCAACGGAAAACCTGCAATTATACAGTGCATGTGGACAACAGCAGTGGAGGCCAGGATACATAAGCTTGTGTAACATTTTTTTGAAGGTGGGACTCAATAAGGCTACATATAGCCTCATAAACATTTATGAATGCTTATTCCAAGAAGTTGTCATATATCTCACTTTAGTTAACCTTGATATTTCCAGGCAGTGTTATGATAAATGATGTTAGTCAGAGTAAGCCTTTCTAAATGTTTTAGGTTTGTATCAGGGCTTCAAGTTTGTCACTTCTCAAACACATCTCAGAAATTGTTGCTATATTGTTGTATTGGAAAGATAATCAAGTAATATGAACTTTAACCAGCAACAAATATATTACATACATTACTTTCACACAGAGCATTTACAGTGTTATTAATATGCAACAGTAAAAGAATTCTGAAGAAATTAAGAAAAAAATCCACAATATATAACATATATATCCAGAAAAGTTCTTGACAGTGTGTAGGTGCAATTATCGAGTAACAAGTATCTTCACAGCACTGTTGGGGGGGGACACAAAAACGTTTATTACCACCAGTCAGTACACTCCAGTGTAGTGCAAAGTCTATGTGTGATTTTAAAGGTTTTGTTTGATTCTTTCTACCAACAATAGTAATAATTCACAGGCTGCAAATGTGGCATGGTAAGTGAAATAAATGTACAGTCAGAAAACATAAGTATTATCAAGACAAATTACAGCACCCCAATATGGTGCTTAAGGTCCAATGGAGTCAGATCAGCTTTAAAAAACAATGGAATATGGTACAGATATGTTCCCAAACTGAAGGTACTGCATATTGTCCTTGAAGGTAACGCCACACTGACAGTGTTTGTACTCTATTTTCAGATACTGTGCACGTTTAAAGTAAAGGCGCTAAAAGGAGTTTGCCACGTTAGAATCACTTATGGTTCCCAGGAAGAACTTTTGAATGAATGGCTCTTTAAAGAATTAAATGAGATGTGACGAACTGTATTTAAAAGAACCTCTCCAGATTAAAGTCCTATACTGCATAAGGGTTTTTCCTAGACTCCTACCCCCAAGAACCATTTAAGAACCTTTATAAGAGTTTACTGACAATTTCTCAAAGTGTAGCATCTGATCTGTTTGTAGATATTACCTGTAGGTTATACTGATAATGGCTCTCTGTTCAAGTTGTTGGACTTGCCCACTGGTTGTGTGTTCATACGAGACCATGGCGATAGAGGGCTGCTCTTCTTCTTGTTTGGCTGAGAGTTCCCTGCCTGCCCACTGGGTCTCCCACTCTACCTGAAGGACTTTATCAGTCTATTCGAAAGACTTTGCGCACAACACCTGAAATTCTCTTGTTCCTTTTATACAGTGTGACATCATCTTCCAACTCTGCAGGAGGCACCTCAATGCTGCCAGTGTACCAGAACACCCACCAGATCAAGCTCAGAAAAATTATCAAAGATCCTGCATAGACCAAAAAGTAATGGAAGAAAACATTCCAAAACACACCAGTCAACAGGATCAGGAGACCAAAAATGTCATGGAAAACAGCAAACCAAAAAGCCAATTTACAACGGTCCACTCTTCTCCATAACGATCTTTCCCCAGTGGTGGTGATTTCTCTTCTTTCTCTAACTGGGATATAGCACTATACTCCAACCTCAGTGTTCAGAAATGATCAGAATGAGTGCAGCAGCATTGCAGTCAGGGACACGCTGTTTAGTCATTCTGAGGGAAACATGGCATGCTCTGTAAAAGTGATCACAGTACACCGGAAAAGATAAACCTTTATCTTGCCTTACAGCATCAGAAATATCACTACATACAAAGGTGCTGATAGTGAACAGTCAAACATAGTATGAATAAATCAGAAACTCTTCTTTTTAAGACTTGGATGAATGACACAGATTTTAAATATCTATAATGCAAAACAAAATGTAATGGTTGAGACATATATAACCATTCAGAGAGGTTTGATGTGAAATGGTTAATTGTAATGAAACTTACCACTTCATAGAGAAACTTTTATTTTTTCACTAATTCTGATGGGAACCAGATTGCCAACTTTTTTCAAATAATGTAAAAATAAAAATTGATACACACCGTCTAGTTGCAACAGCAACAATAGTGACCACGCCCCGCATGAACCACTCTTCCATGAATAAAAATGTTTTATGCTAAAATTACAAAATCTCAAAACATTAAATCCTACAGACACCCAGTTTCCATCACCACCACTGTAAACAGCTTTGCCTAACATTTCAAATCAAACCTCTCTGAATTATTTGGTTTGCATCTTAACTATTTATTATCAAACAAAACTGAGAATCAGTGGAATTCCCCTAAAACAAATATTAAGTTTGCAAAGATATTACCACTTCATGCATCACTACCTAGAAGTAATGGCGACTCAAGTAGATGTAGTCTTTGGAAAAAAAAAAAAAACTAAGTGTGTGTATCAAGTGAAACTTCTTAATCTAAAGGCATAGAAAATGAATAAGGCTATACTCATAAAATTCAAAAATAAAAATAAAATGCTAAGGCTCAAAAGAAAGAGGTGTTGTGGAGGGCAGTATAGACCAACATAATTCCACAAATTACACTTAATCCATGTCAGTAAAACCATCACAAGTCCTCAGCCCTTTGTGCTTCAGTTTGCCTTTGATAATGGGGAACCATACCGACGCGACTACAATGAACATCAGTCCAATGGATAGAAACACGGGTCCCATGGCATATGGGGCATCAGTTAATTTGTATGCACTGAGAAGGAGCAACACAACACCTATGCATAACATTAGCCCTCCAATGGCCAAGACAAATATGGGTTTATGGTAGTAGGTCCAGTGAGGACATTCTGCAGGTGAAGGTTCCTGTGCAGGACACAAAGGAACTTGTCTTCAGCCCTGCCTGCAGAGCATTCTGAGGAAAAAAATACATTCACATCATGAAGAACAACATGCCTTCATTTTGTTATTCATGTTTATTTTACTTGAAAAAATGCCGATGAAACATAGTAATTTAAGAAAAAAAAAAACCAAAGCCAAGAAATAAAGAATTTCTACTTTGGCAAATATTAGAGCACATCTTCAGTTTGGCTTTATAATTAGTCAGCTGTAATTAATGGCCACAGAGATGCATTAACATCCAAAAGTCTTTGTGCTAACCACGTTCTGAAACCAGAGAGTATGTCCTTGTATGTATATGTTGATCCATATTGACATTTTAGACAGAAGACACTTCATTCTTTTTTTGTACTCGAGCCTTTGAAGCTTTTTTGCCCATTTTTTTCTGCCCTTGTCTAGGCTTCAGGTTTCTTCCGCGTGTGTTTGGCTTGGGTGTTTTCTTTGATCCTGTTTTGGATGGGGCCTGCAAAAGCAAAACTTAAATTTAAAAGCAAATTGCTGCAATATCACAAAAAACTATTCTTACTACTACAGTAATAAAACCACAACTGAAAGAAGTATTTTCAGAGCAAGCTGCATTAATATGTCAAGGCTCCTACCCAAAAATTGCAATCCTGAACAGACTGCAGGTTCTCTTGTTATTGGCACTGAGAAAACCATTTAGGGGAACAACAGTCTTAAAAATAAAAACTTTTTTTCTTTCATCCTGACATTTTGATTGTCACATCAAATCACAATAACCACCTTGAATTTTCTGCTTTAGTTTAGGCTTTTTATTTTATTAGTTTTTACTTTTTTATTTTATTGTCAGCTGATCAAGAAGGCGAATAACTTTCAGGCACAAACCACCAAACTAGATTAGAAGCACTGGCTGAAAGGTTGGAAACCATACTGAAATAACTAAAAATCTTACTTTTTACTGTTTTCAGAAACTTAAAGCAAAGCACCAACCTCTAGTTTTGTTTTTTTGCTTGGGGTGTCAATAGGCACAAGCTTAGGGATTTCCTCATCTTCATCAACTGTTTTCTCAGCTCTGGCTTCTTTGGCACTCTCATTCCTTCTCTTTAAGCCAGTTTTGTCTGTATACTTTCCCTTTGAACCACTGTTCTGTGTGTCCTTTTTCTTTCTTTTCTGTGCACCCTGTGAGAGAGATATGGAAGTACGGTTGCAGTGATGCTTCATCATATTCAATCCTCAACTGTCTTGCACATCTACAAAACTGATTTTTTCTTCATGTAGAGAGCTGCTAATTTAAATGATTAACAATAATACTGTCAGAGTGAAAGATCTTAAGTTCCTATAGTGGTTTTTGACCAGTAACATAATAGCACTAGCTAGTAACAAACTCTGCCATCAAGCAGGCCTGTGTCTGTTTGAGCAGCACAAATGTGAACATGCAGTCTACATGGATTAAAGCAAAAAAAAAAAAATCTGGCTGAATTTTATTTTTTTTAAACCAAATACTCCATGTCGCGGGCCCATACCATGCAGCAAACTTTCAACGCTGTGTTGTCCATTATCCCCTAAGCCCCTAGTTGAGATATGGTCAGCGATAGGTCATGCTCCGCTATAAATGAGATAATGGCTTGTCATTACAGCCCATTTAATTTAGCCAAGCCCATCTCCACTTATTCTTTACTGTTTTGTCGATGCCCAACACATCTGTGCCTTCCTTTAACAGCAGCGCATCCATGCTGTCAAAACCAAAAGCAAATTGACGCATGCGAGTGATGCGAATCGAAGGGCCTATGTCCTGTAACATATGGCTTTACGTACTATTTATATAACCTAAAACCATTTTCAAACAGGCTGAATACCGCAGACTGAGCGATGCTCCAGTCTACGTTAGGCATGCACTTAGACCACAACTGTCCATTTTCAACATTGAAAATATGGGATTTTTCCCAAGATCCTGACCCAAAATACAGGAAATTTAGAGCAGCTTCCCATTGGCATTCCTCTGTTAACAGCAAGGATACAGACTCCAAAACTGCTGTTATTTATTTATTTTTAATGAAGCATAAGCTCTCGCAGCACTTGCGACACTAGAGCCACTGTCCTGAATCTTGAGCTTCTGAGTTTTGGCTTCTTTATCTATTTAAGCAATGGGTTTTCCCCACTGTTTTCCAACCTTTTTTATCTACTACTAGCGAATCAGACACTTCGTGACACACCACTGCCTTTCAATCATAAATGCAGAACGGGGGCCACGCTCCCCAAAACTGTATAGATTTGCTGCAAGAGGACAACACTCTGTGGGATGTCAGTCATGACTCAGGTCCGGCAGAATGTTTACTGCCCATTTAGACCTGCTCATGTAAGGATAATGTATGATGCATGGTTCTGTAACAAATA
Source organism: Hydrocynus forskahlii (assembly GCA_037974365.1). Classification (NCBI taxonomy): domain Eukaryota; kingdom Metazoa; phylum Chordata; class Actinopteri; order Characiformes; family Alestidae; genus Hydrocynus; species Hydrocynus forskahlii. Next base: position 5,939 of record JBBPCX010067236.1, on the reverse strand, counting down.
AAGGAAGAAATTACCACTGTGCTTATGTTAAACAGATGCTAGATGGGCTAAATGCTTAGTGTAAATCTAGAACAATAAACTGTAATTATTCAATAGGTTCAGGACTCAAGTAAGTTTTGTTCATCTGAACATAAACCTCAAACAAGAGCAAAGTGCCTGAATAAACAGCACAGCCATGAACAGTTAGCCCCTTTACTTTCTCTTTAACTTACTACCATTATTAGCAATGTACAGGCTAATCTAGCATCTTTCTGTAAATAAACAGAAATAGCACAACAGCGTCATATGAACTAGGTACTTACAATCAGTAAAGAGCTAATACAACACTGTCAGAGAATCTAAAGTGAACAGGGTAAGTTGGAACATAACTAAAAGCTCCCAAGCAGAGATCTGTTAAAAAACTAAATGTTGCGCTCTAAATCTAAATGTTGCACTTTTACAAACAGTGACGCTAAATGTGGGGTTTTTGAGCTCTAAATGTTTAGAAGATATGCTAATTGGCCACACCCCATGATTACAATTGGCTGTTACTTAGCAGGGGGCTGGACCGCGTGCTGTGATATCCGCTCACCAACATGGAGGATTTGCCTTAAATTATCTTAAATCTAAACATTAAATATGAAAAATATATCTCCCACTCTAAATGTGCAACTTCACAGTTAGATAGGGCTTGGTGACATCTTTCCAACGACCCCTCATTTGCCATAATAGCCCCAGCGATCCCGAGTTATTAGCTGAAAAACGTTCACCTTGGACAAAAGTAATGGGACAGCAGGGCGAGGTGTCAGCTAATAACTTCGGATTATGGCAAACGAGGGGTCGTTGGAAAGAGTGCAAGATATAAATAAATAATTCCATGAAATGAACATTGTTTACGAGTCATGACTCACGAGTCACAACACACAAGTCCAAGTCAAGTCTCAAGTCGTTGAGGGCAAGTCTAAAGTCAAGTCACAAGTCTTTCTTTGTGCGACTTAAGTGTGACTTGAGTCAGAGTCTCAGACTCGAGTCCCCATCTCTGCTCCCAAGCACAGTTTCCCCCTCTCTCTCTCTCTCTCTCACTCTCTCACATTAGACACACACCCACAGTCCTTTGCACGCACTACTGCTCATTCTCTTTACACTACAGGTGCCTTTCTCTCCACAGCCATCAATGTTTATGCGAACTTTTTATTTTTAGAAAGAATAATTAAATCATAATTAAACCAAAGAAAAATAACTTTGTCTGCCGAAGCTTGTTTAGCCCACCACCCCACATTTGTTTTCCCTTCTGATCTGCATCAATCTCATTATTAACCTTTAGCGACAGAAAAGCGACAGAAAACTTTACTCCATGAGTCTATCTGTGGCATTACCGCTCCTGACCTAGCATAGCTAATCCTGCTCCAGCAATGCTTAGGATATGTTCTGGAGAGCTTGCTTGCAAGCTAACAACAAAATAGACTGAGTTACATTAACAAATAAAAGGTCAGAGTATGAGCCTCCATTATTCACTGTCCTGATATGGAGTCTTACCTTAGCTAATCTGGCTTTCTTCAGCTCATCTTCCAGCATGGTGAGATGACTCAGGTCAGAGGTATACATGGGAAGAGCCACAGAAGTGTGACTTTTCAAGTGTATGACTTTGATGCCTTTTCCTTTCTAAAGAAAATGAAAGGAAATGGCCTAATATGCACACCCATGTCAGAAAAACCCTTGGACAAAAAAAACTGTTATGTAGGAAAAGCATGCTTTAGCAAGCTCAAGAAGAAACAATCAACGCTTGCACTACATGTTACATCTTCAGTAACTGGCAGCCTAGCAAATCTGACCCAAATCAAACTGGTTTTATTACATTTTATTAATGCATTCCTACAATTTGGACATACAATTTAAATTAGGATTAATGCAAAATAAAGACTGGACCAGAAAATCGTTAAATATTAAAACAATAATCGTAAATATATTCTTACTCTCATTTGTTGTAACGTGCATCAACTCACCATGTTTAGCTTTGATGAAATAATATTAACTGCTGTGACTATGTTCTCAACAATATCGTCTGTTGTCATGCCCGTGTGTGCAACACGCACCGTGCTAGAAAAACAAGCAGCAGTCAGTTAATGAGGACAATAGGTAACAGCAAAGAACTAAACATGGTGAATGTCTCAAAAGTTGTAGGGACAAGCACCAGTGGAGGAAGACGCTTGTCTGGATACAATTGAGTTACTCTGGCACTGTGTTATCCCTTTACCAACACTCAAGTAGCTGGAAAGAGTTTGCAGAGGTGCCTTTTGTAGTAGAAAATGGTTGAATTTACCAGCAGGAGCCTTTCTTTGTGACGCTGAATGTAGTCCCCTGAATGAGGCGCTCCATATTTCTGGCCACATGCTTGCTCTCCAGATCCACAGATAGTGGAACCCTGACGTAGAGGTAGCAAGAGAAACAGAAAATAAACAGAGACAGGATTAACCTGGAATTCCTAGTAATGTTGTGCTTCATGCAACTTCATGCCACCATGTTAAACTACCCTTAGGTCACTTAGAGTATGAGAAAATTTTGGAATGAAAACTTAAGACGTTTACATTCTTGGTGCAAGTTTATCATTTTAGTCGAGAACTCCCAGCTTACTTTTTCCGCTCATAAAAATGCTTCCCAATGTGCGAGGGTAAACGGCGGTGAATGCGTGCATCTGACAGAAAGATGTCAAAGTTGCCTAGCAGTCTTCTCTTGGCTTCAAAGGGTTTATATTCAGTCTTCAGAACTTTGAAGGGAATCACCTAACAAAAGAACAGCAAAACAAGTGATACTTTGACAATCAAGTACTTAGGCACAAGATCCAACAAGGGCAGATGTTTATCTAGATACACTCTGAATCGTTCTTGCACCGTTTTCACCTATGAGACAGAAGGGCAGGATCTGCTAAGTACCTATGCAACGTGCAACGCAAACTACAAGTTTAATGCACACTTATTACCTCAGAGATATTTTTTAGGCCCCTCTGTGTGAGAAATTTCTTGTAGAACCTCGCTGTCTGGTCAGCAGTCAAGTTAGGTTCATCCCGAGTAAAGAGGCACACTTCAGTGGCCTCGGTATGGAGCCCATGAGGCAAAGGACTGCAGGAAATAAATAGAACACTCATTAAAAGGTATTTTGAGAACGTTTTAAACCGACAAACAAAACCAAACAACAATAACAATAATAATAATAAAAAGAAGAACACAAACATTCAGGCCACCTTTTTTGCAGGTTCAACCACTACTGCAACCAATAATAAAGGCTGAATGTTTGCTATTTAACCATTACCATTTTAGGTAAATAATACTAAGTAGTCCAATAATCCTCAATACTCAATTTGTTTTTTGCTAGCATAGGTGATCTGCTCATCCATGTAATTTTGTAAATTACCAGTTTACCTACAGAATGAAAATGCATAACTTTTAAAAATGCCATTATTTGTTTGAGATTTTATCCATTTAAACCAAATTATTTATAAAACTCTGTACTGGTCAAAAGTTTTCAGTCATCAGGTCCAGTGCTTAACATGGGACGTAATGTTTTACACACACAGATTATATTATATATTTTAATATATATGGGCTGAAACGATTATTTGAGTAGCTCGAATTCTTTGCCTCGAGGCTTCGTTTAATTTATGTCACCAAAGTCCATCTATGTAAAACATCTCTGCTATCGTATCACTCCCGCTGTGTAGACTACTCCGCAGCTCTGGTATCATTGTTTCACAGGGATTGTTGTAACTGACGCGCATTTCAAAGATTTAAGACGGCGCGTTTATTTTGTTCTCTATTGAAATGGCGGAAAATGAAGATCCCGGTATACGTAAAAGGCAGAAAGTGTCTACAGTGTGGGACCTGTGTGTGTGTGTGTGTGCCTGTGCACCGCACGTGGGAGGGAGGGAGAGTTGAGGAGTGCATTTGCCCTCTTGCTACTTATCATGCCTCCTCACTATTGACTCAGCCTACAAATAATTACAAATACTGCACGTTCTAACAAGCGCTAATGTTCATATCAGTTAGCAATGGTAAAAACACGTTACCATTTTAACCCCTTTTAAGCTACAAGCTTTTGAAATATTGATGTCAAAATCCAGTATTTTTTTAAAATCCTGGCGCTTAAAGGGTTAACGTGAGGACGCTTTCGGTTCAGGCGCTGCAGTATTGCATTCTACTCTACCTACCTACCTCATCTGGATACAGTTGGAAACTGAACTGTACTGTTTAAGTTGGATTATTGCTATTTTGTACCTTTATACTTATACGTTATTCATTCTTTATTCTCAGATGGGCTATTGCAGGGGGTACACCCCTTTTCCTTTTTTTAATTAAGATAAATCTAAGGACAAATAGGCTAATCTGTGTTCGTGAAGTTGTACTTCATACTTTTTTTCATGTACATCATAAATGTTTCACAGAAAGGTTCATTAAATGGGCTTAGCGGTGGAAGCCAATAAGCCAAAAGTTTTAAAGTTCGATCTAATAAAAGTGTTGAGTTTGAATAAAAACCTTTTTGTGAGGAATAACAGCCAATTGCTTGCTCATTTGGCCTTTCATGTTGCATAACACATTGATATAGCTGTTTAAAAACACAAAAGTATGATTTATCTGATTACACGATTAATCAATGAAATAAATCGTCAGAATACTCAATTCCAAAAATATTCGATAGTTGCCACATATATAGACATACAAATAAGGGCCGGGCAAGTTAACACATACTAGCGTTAATGGATTATTTAGTTAACATTTTTTTTGGTTACTATTTTAAAAGTTAGTGCCTTTTTTGTGCTCATGTGTGCGCACAGCTCTACGTCTCAGCTGTCGTCCGGGAGGGGAAAAGTGTGTCTATACACACACACACTACTATGCTATGTGGAAAAAAGTATTTACAAGACATGCTTTAACTGAAGCTGTATATATACACAAGAGATCAGAATGACAAATTACCAGCCACTAATACAAGAAATATGCTATTAGTGACTAATGACATGCACAATTTATAAATCTCCCTAAATTAAACTAAAAAATAATGTGCAGCCTTCTGTAGCAAAAAGAACTTACATGCGGATGGTCTGGTCTTTTTTGGGGATCTTCCAAAATGTAAAGAGGAGATAAATTTGCTGATCCTCATTCAGAAGCTGTTTCTGGGATGAGGTGCTCTTCAAATAAGCCTGCAATGCCTGCACAGCCTTCTTCACCTGCAATCCAGGTAGCATGGTATAAATCACAATCTATCACAGCCACAACCAATAAAATGTAGAAGAAAAGTATAATACAGCATCCAACCATAAACTTCTGCAAACATCAGGACACAGTTGCAGGTTTCGTATTTACCCAGTAATGTCTTTACAAAAAATAACTTTACAGTGGAATAACTGAACTGCGCCTTGCATTTTATCACTTTTGTTTAGTTGTTTGTTTTTACACGACTCCCAATCCGTAGCGTTTATAATTAGGAATACATATAAATATGTTTCTGAACATCTTGCTTTTCCTTCTAAAATTCAGTCAGGGAACCAATACAATAAACAACATTCTCAGAACGCACTTTTTTTAATTACCGAAACAAGCTGAGTTGAACTTTCTAATTAACCCGTTCTTCCAGACTGACTCAGTAATTAAGAACTTATACAGTTGGGAAGTGCAAGAACTTGGTCACACTGTAGATGAGACGAACACGAAAGAGAAGGGACCACGTGTGTTTGAGAACAGTTTAATGGTAACATGGTGCTCAAGCCCCGGACTTTGCAGCGCTTTTACACTGTAATTCACGAACTTCTAAAGGGAGAGATGTAGCTAAAATAGGACGATAATTAATTTCACAAGAACAAAAAGTTACCTAGCGAAATGAATGTATCCTGAATAGCCGACTCACACAACGCTAGTTAGCCTACTAGCTACCACATGGCAAACGTTTGTCAATAAATTGCGTTTCACACC